>JAOEGS010011064.1:0-27214 GCA_025447755.1 Corythornis vintsioides
TTTGCAATAAAAAATTAAATGATCCACCATTCTAAGAAATCTCCACAAACAATTCTACCACTTTTTTTCACCAAAAAAAAAAAAAAAAGCCATCAATTTTCTGAGATCTCAGTTACAATACCATCAGTATTTTTACAGCATTCATTCTTTGTCTTTGCTTATTAAAACATAGATCTAAGGTTTAGACAACATGAACTGTGGAACAGGCACACCCAGACACAGCCAACCCACGTGGGTTACGGTTACTTTACAGAGGCACAAACTCTAATCCACAGGTTTTACTGACATGTTGGCATCCAGTACTGCAGTACATGAGATCTAAACCTCCCTTCTTCTACTTCCGTGTGACTATAAATAGCCAGGGGAACTGCAAGCTCACAACCTTAGGCTCCTACTCATTAGCCTAATAAAGGAGAACACTTTCAAGTTAAGTGTCAATTTTGTCAAGACAAAACAACTGCTTAATGATGTAAATAAAGACAAAGAAATGTGCATCCAGTACCTCAATGCTGGTTGTTTGTGCAAAATAATCCAGGCATGTTGTTTTCCCACTTGCAATGTTCCCCTCAATACATATCTGAGGAAAAACAGAATTGCTTTTAAAAACCCTGCTATTGCACAGTAGGAAATCACATGTGCAGAAATGCATTCTTTCCATATCAAGCTTAAAATTTCCTCATACTGCAAATAGACTATTTTATAGGAAGACACTGGGGATCCATTCAGATTCTGTGACTCCCCAACATACAGACCCCAACCTTTGCCAGGCAAGGGGCAGCCTTCCCAGCGCCCCTGCCGCCAGCTGCCGCCTGGCTTCCAGCCTCCCAGCACCTTCCTACGGGCCCCAGGACTCTCCCAGGGTCAGCCATGGGATGCTGCTCCTCCACACTATTCCCACAACTCACCTCAGAGACTTAACTCTCAAATGCCAGCTGAAGTATCAATTTCAGTGGCCATTAAAGAGATAGATAAATATTAAGATAAACTGTTATATTCAGAAACCTGACCAAGAAAATTAACTGCAAGAATTTTGTTTCATCTGTCTTCAAACAATTTCTAGCTCTAGGTAATTAGATTCCAAATATAAAACCAACCTCGTGGGCAGGGTCATACAGGGCAACTGCAATGCTATAGATGCAACACTGTACCCGAACTGACAGCCCTACACAGCACCACACCTTTGAACAAATCCCTCCTGACTTTACTGTCATTTACACAACTAGGTGTCATAGGTCTGCTCAGAGTAAGACCCAGTAACAGATCCAGCACATCACTCAGTAAAACAGCTACATCCAATGCTTGCCAATATGCCCAGATTATAGTAAAACAAGAAGTCGTCGATTTTATGTAGTTTTCTGAACAAAATCCAAATACTTACAACTGTCTTCCTATCATCTTCTTTTATCAGATGTTTATCTAGAATGGAAATGAACAGGAGTTAAAACCTAGAAGGGGTCTTTAGAACTTATAATTACACTGAGCCTTTTAATATGAGCCCCTTCATTAAGTCCTAAGATTTCTATTGCTTAAAACGAATATTTGCTAAATTACCACTTTTTAAGGATTTAGGTAACTGCTCAGTTATGTAACAAGTGTCACACAATGCCATATTTTTATCTTAAATTCTCTGTTATCCTCAACACCACAAAGGCTCACGTGGCAACTGCCTACACTCACCCTTTCAGTAGTTTTTTATTACACTTGATGCTGCTTCTCAGTTCGTTTCTATTGGGGAAAAAAAATCAATCATGGTGTGACACCCACTGGCTTTGCAGACCTAGCTACACAGTTGGGTAAGGATGAAGATTTCATGACACCTCCAAGAGCAGCAATCTGGATGCCTTACAACTCAAAGCTGCCGATATAAACCTTCTGCAAGCAATGCTCGGTTACTAGACCCTTAACAAACTGCAACAGACAAAAAAGGCAGTTTCGGCACCACGGCCCTGCCACTGAGGGACCAAAAACATTCTAAGGGACACCACGTACAAGAAATCGGAGCAGCAGGTTTGCTCAGTCCGAAGAGGGTAAAGGGAACCCGGCTGCTGCCCTGTGAAGAGTCCCGGTGGCTCCTCACACACCATAACCACCGGTGTATAATATTAAGAACAAGTGAGCGATGCTCCGAGATTTCCCGCAGAGCCGCCGCCGCTCGCCGTTAGGAACCAGGACCGCTCAGGTGTTGGCCATCGCCTTCACCGCTCCGGCCGCCCTGCCCCTGCTCGTCCCGCGCCAGCGCGGTCCCCGCCGCGGCCCCGGCACAGCCCGCACACCCCGCTCGCCGACTTACAGCTGCCAGCGCCGCTCGGGCTGGGCCCAGGGCGCAGAGCCAGCCCGTCCGCCGAGGAGCCCGCGGTCGCTCCGCCCGCGAAGGCGGCACCGGGCGCGCCGTTCCCCGCGCCCCGTCGGCCCCGGGCCCCGCGCAGCGCCGCGGGTCGCGCCCAGGCCGCCCCCAGCCGCCACATGACCCATCCCCGCCGGCTCAGCCGGCACCGCCGCGGTCTCGACCCGCTTCCGGCCCTTCTGCCCTCACTTCCGCTGACGGAAGAGGCCTGGGGCGGGACCGGTTCCGGGCCCAGCCAAGGGGCGTGGATGCAGTAGAGGCCGGGCCAGCCCAGCCCAGCCCAGCGCGACTTAGCTCAGCCCGAGCCGTCGCTATGGCAGTGGTGGACAGCGGCTTCCCCCGCTCCCCGCGGGGCGCCTTGAAAATCGCCCGCGCGGTAGGCACCGAGGGGAGCGGGGCGGGGGCCGCTCTGCGGGACTTTTCTCCGCGAGCGATCTGTGCGGGGAGCGGCGCTTACCCTCCGTAACCCCCGTTCCTCTGTCCGTTTGTCTGTGCAGCTGGTGGCGTTCGCAACGTTCCTGTGCTTCCTGGGCTCTCGGTCCCGCGGGGCGTACACGGCGCTGGCCGCCATGGAGGTGGTGATCACCACCCTGTTCTTCCTGCTCTACCTGCTGAAGCTGGATAAGAAGCTGCTCTGGCTGTTCTGGCCGCTGGCTGTGAGTAGCGGCCGGGCCGTCGAAGGACGGGATTTCACCCGCTTTGGGATTGCCTGTTCACAGGGGTTGTCAATCGGTCAGAAAGTCGAAAACAAGTGTTTCGGTAGCGTCGAGCCCGTTTTGCTGAGCAGCGGTGGCCGTGCCTTTCACGGGAGCTGCCTGCCAGCGCTCGGCATCCCCTCCTGTCACGAGCATCGTTTTGCGTGACTTTGTAATACTCTTACTTTTCCTCTTTCACACCGCTAATTAAACACACATCTTCACTTACATATTCACGAGTTCTCATCTTGCTTCCCTTTTCTGTATTTGCTGCTTTAGCCTGGTAAGGGTAGCCCAGTTGCATAAATTTAACTGCTAAAAAAAAAAAAGGTAAAATGAGGGAGCTGTATCACAAACGCTCATTTTAACATCAAACCACTGGATGTCACTATCGATCTTACATGGATATTCAATTCCATTTTCATAGTAAACCAGTAATTTTTATCGGCCCATAAAATTTTGGGAGCTACTCACCTTCTTCAGATGTGTATCTCAGAATAAATATTTTGTTTCCATGGGCTGTTTCAGGATATTTTCAACTCGGTGATTGCAGCGTTGTTCCTCCTCATTGTGTGCCTGTTTTCAGTCATAATCAAGACCAACAATGGGACAGTGGCTGGAGGAGTAAGTAGGAAAATTATTAACAAATTTCATTTCTTAGGGCAGACGTGATGTGAAGCTCTTGGTGTACTTAATGTTGTGGTAAGACCGTGAAAATAACTGTCATAGAAAGTCATAAAGTGGATGCACATTCAATGTATCTCCCTAAAAAACATGTATCATTCTCAAATCACTTATTAATTACTTATTACTACACTTAGGAAGAATTACTAACACTGAAAACTCAGTAAGCTGCATTTGCTTCCACAACATAACTTGGAAGTGGAAGGATCCATAGCTCTGTCAGGACTGTCCTGTTTGGTTACACTATTTAAGAATGTCTACAGTCCTGCTAACAGGAGTGGAAACTTTTTAACAGATGTGCTGGGGCCTCCCTCCTAATCTGTATTTTTTCTGACACAAACAGAAAATATGACAGTTGAAAAGGTTTTTAATACTAATGTAAAATTTTTGTATACCTAAGATCAAACCAGTTTGTTTAGGCAACTAGTATTTTTAATTCAAATGCAAACTAATTAACATTAGTGAACAGTAAGAGGGGGGAAAAACCTTGGTTTTGAAAATATGAGGCTCCTGAAGTACAGAATAAGCTAAATTGTGTCAAGCAACTGAAAGAACTTGCCACACAAGTTTTTCACAATCAGCTTAAGAAATGACAAGGTGGGAAGCAGTAGACACTGGGACAAAGATATTGCCACATCTTCACTGGCAGTGACATCCTATGCAAAAGGAGACTTTCTGATACTACTAGCTATGCTGGAATAGAATTTACATTCTCAGTTGTGAAGTTAACAGAAATTAGAGTGAAGTTGAAAGCAGGAGACTGAGCAGGTGATCTGGAAAACAAATTTGGTCAGAATGTGTGACATCTTCATCTTTGAGAGAAACAGAACTGTCCCTGGGCCTGTGGTCCTGGGGGCAAATTGTCTTGCCCTGTGCCCTGCTGAAGAGCTGGCCTTGCCCTTACTCCCCCAGTCAGATAATTCCATTTTAAAACACTCGTGTGCATGGGGGTCAGGCTGAAGGGCAAGAGCTGAGCCATTTTTGCAGATGCATTTTTCCTGTTGCCTGCATGAAGTTGCGTGTTTCCCATGTGCTTCCCAAGAGAAGCACCTTTTTTTCCTGTTAGGCTTGTTTCTACAAATGCTGACTTTTTCTCCAGGCCAGTATCATTACTTAGGCAGTCCTTAGACAGAAGGCATTTAATTTAGGATAAAAGAAAGCATTGTCTGGCATAATGCAGCACCAGCTTAGCTTTCAAGGAGAACAAGGTAGAGGCTCCCTGAAGGGCTGGTGGGATTTAAATACAGATGTTACTTTATCAGCTGTCGCCCTTCACACATGTATTTAGAAGGCCAGAGGCAAGTTAGGAAGATGTGCTTACTGCTTTTTTTTAGGAACTATAGAAGAGTCACTATAGTAAAAGAGATATTCTATAGGGAAACTAACACTGCTGTCATTTTTATAGGTGCTTGGTCTTGTATTGCTTGTTCTTTGTGTTGCTGACGCAGTTCTTCTTTTCCGGAAGATTAGCCTTGGTGGAACCAGAGAAAGGACTGCTCCTGCAAAATAAGGTTACTTCACTGATAACTGTTACACTGTCCTCTTTTGAAGAATTTGTATTTTCATGTGTTAACGTTTTAATTTCTCGAGCATTTATATGCATTTTTAGAAGTACTGTTCGTAACTTTTTTTACATTTACAAATGTAGTTTCAGTGTTGCAATTTCACTAGTATAAGCTTTATAAAAAATGGTCCTGTTTTTCTAAACTTAATTACATTTTCACCTATATGAAAATGAATTTTATATTTGTCTTTTTTCTCTAATAAAAAGAAAATACAATTAGGTGTACACACATTATTATAAGTGCATTTACAGTAAAAATTACTTGATTTGATGTACCAGTAAACAACTTTAGTAACAGATATTTTTTTTTCACCCTCACTTGTGTTCCTCAGTCCATAGGTGAGCCTCTTGGCTGATGGCTATCTCGTGCCTTGCGAATGCCTTACTACTAAGGCATTTTAATCCTTAAATTTCTATTTTTATGTTCAGAATAGCACAGAAGATAACCACACTGACTTCCGTGTGTAACGCGATCGCTACATCACTGTAGTTGCGACAGGGGAGTTTGTGTTAAAACACTGTTTCAGATGCCGAGGGAGCGCTCCCGGGCCGGTGCCGGTACCGTCGCTGGCGGGAGGCGGGCGCTGGTCGCAGCACAGGCATCCCCGCGGCTGTGCGGGGCAGAGGCGGCGTGGAGCTGGGGGCTGGAAGGGGCCGCGGCCGCCCCGCGGTTCACGGGGTCCCGGAGCGGGGCTGGGGCTCCCCGCCCGGCTGCGGGCTGCAGCTGCCGCTGCGGGCCGGGGGCTGGGTTGGGTTGCGAGGCGGCCGCAGGAGCCGCCCCGAGCGCTCGGCCACCACCCTCCAGATTTGGGGATGCTGAAACTTTTTTTTACGTTTCCGCAGTGTCACGGTTTCCGCTTCCCTCCTTCAGAGAAAGAAAAAAAAAACAACAAAAACCAAAACCCCCTCCTCCTCCCGAGCCGCCAGCTCTGCTCGTCAGCCCGCGGCTGCCGGAGCCGCTCGCAGCCATGGAGGAGCCCGAGCCCTCGGGGGCTACCGCGCCGCCGCCCCGGCTGCGCTCGCTCCTGCCGCCCCGGGAGTTCCTCTGCTCCCGCAAGGGCCAGCTCCTCCTCGCCGAGGCGGTAAGGGCGGCGGGCAGCCCCCGGGGCGGGGGGCCGGGGAGGGGCAGTCCCCACGGCGCGGGGGATCTCGCACGGTTTCGGGGGGCGGCGGGGCCGAAATGCAGCTCCTCGACCCGGGCACAGAGCGTCTGTTGAGGCCGGGGGCTCCGGGCGTGGCCCCCCTCTACCGTGCCGGGTACCTGCAGAGACGGGCGGTGCGAGAGGGAGCGGCTCGCCCGGCGCTGGGCTGAACAGAATCTCGCTGTCGTTCGCCTGTCCGGCAGCAGCGTGGCGGGAGCGAGGGAGAGCACAACTGCGGGGAAAACCAGAGGAACAGCCCTACTAACGTGGAGAAAACCTTAGCGGAGAAAGTTCGTGCAGAGCACGTTAGGAAAACAAAAGAGTTGTTAAGTTTTCAGCGCCTTAACTGTGCTACTTTTTAGTTTAAAAGGACTTTGATTTCATTTTAACTTACTCGCAGTGTGAGTGTAATGACCGCTACTGCCCAGATCTGCAGTATCTCCAGGTGCCATGGGGCGGCATGGCTCAGCAGGCAGCGTGTCCCGAGACTGTCAGGAAGGATCGAACTCAATTTATAACTTGTGGCATAGAGGAGACCACGATCTCTCAACTTTTTGTGCAAGTCTCCTGACCTTACAGGGGGGAACACTTGCTCACTGCTACAGAGCCAGTTCGCTTACTGGGAAAGTACCATATAATAATCATTAGAAACCACCTTAGCCTGGCAACAGAAACACTGCTCCCACAGAAATACACTGCTTTTTCCTTCAGGTCTGAGTGCTGCCATCAGGGCTGAGGGTAATTGCAGGCCTTTGATTCTTGGTGTAGCACATTCTGGTGTATTACGTGTGAAGGCTTAAAGCCTGACATGTGAAATAATACCCACCTCATGGGGAAAGAGTCAGTTTACCCTCCTGGGTACTGGGTATTTGATGATCAAAACTAATATTAAAAGAGAAAGTTGCACGATCAGAATTAGACATCCAACATAATTTATTATCATTCCTTGTTTCTATCAGCCCTTTATTAGCGTGAGCAACAGCCAGGAGATGGAGTCTGGCTTTAAGAGGAAAAACATTGCTTCAGGAGATGAGGATGGCTTCTGTGGAAGGGGACATGGGCCCCAGGCTGGGTAGCACTAGGCCATAGGTGTATCAGCTCCAGCAAAACTGCTATCAAAATTCCAGATGTACATCCTTTACTCAAACATCATCTGTAGTTTACAAAAATTCACATTTAGGAGATACAAAACCCAACTAACTTTGCTCCTTTCGTGTGTTTTTTTTTTTTTACATACTACACTGTATACTGAAATTTTCTATGCAAGGTTACAACCAGTAAATTATGTTATGACTTTCAGAGAGCTTGGCTTTTTAACATCTCTGAATGATGACATAATCATTTGAGCTCATGGGATCAGACTCACCCTTTTGTTGTCATAGAGAAGTACTGATCATACCTCCTTGGAGTAATAAAAACTGCTCTGTCCTGACAAAACAGGGATTTATCCTTTGTAAGGCCACTCAGGGCTTCCTGAGGGTTTGGCTGGCTGAAAGCAGCTCTAAAATCCCATCTGCGGAAGCTGCAGCGAAGCTCTGCGTTCTCCTTGCAGCGCAGCCCACGTGCTTAGGATGTTATTTCCTGGCAGAGGGGAGGCAGCAGTAGTTTTTCTCCAGTTGTCTCAGCTTTGCCAGAAGGAATCCTTGAAGACAACACAGGCTCCAGAATAAATCCAGTCTGTATACAATTAGAGAGATGCAGTGCCAAATAATTGAAGATGAGTCCAAGTTAAATCTTTCATAGTTTAAATCTGTGTTTCTACTTTAGCTTTGTATTTCTTCTCTTGAATGTTTGGCTTTTCCTTTGACACAGTACTAATGTGGGGTGGGTTTGGGTTCTGCAAGAATATATGTAAATAATATTCATGGGATACAGATTTTGAATAGTGTCTTTTGTTCCAAAACAAAATGGGGTTCTCATTACAGTTACCAGATACCTCTATCCATTATTTTCTCTCTGTCTTCAAAGTCATGCAAATTCTGGCATCTCTGCAGGTAGAGCAGAGGTTCTCTGTTCAGCTACAGAAAATGCCAAGTCGTTTTTTTCAACATTCAAAACACAAACTACCATATAATGAAAAACAGATTACTACTGAAACTAAGCAGCAACTTGCAAACATATTCTGACTGGTGTCAATGGTTATACTACTCTTTTTTGGTCTGTGGCAGAAGGGGAACTGGTGTTGGCTTCAGCAAATGCCCTGAGTCCAGTGACTCTGCTGGCTGTGGTGGAATTGGTGGGAGTAACCTCATTAAAAACTCTTGGTTTGCCCAGCAGGAGTGTCTGGCAAGTGATCCGTTCAGCTGTCAGTCAGCAGACTGACGCAGACTTGGTAAATTAAGGCAACTGCCACCTTCACGCCAATCTGTTCCTTGCCCTTGCACTGCTGGCAGCAGCTGGGAGCACTGCTGTCCACAGCACAGGGCATCCCAGGGAAGGCTGCACAGGCAGCTGCACCAGGAGCAGGGGAGCTCAGCACCGCTGGCGAGGACGGCTGTGCTCACATTGAAGGAAACTGCTGTGGCTACTTTTTAAAAGTAACACTTACACACATTTTCAGATTGAGTATGGCTCTTCACAGTGTTCAGCTGCAATTTTCATGTTGGCACGTAAAATATTGCTTTGTGGGCTTTAAGGTCTGAGCATTCCAGTGCTTCCTCTAGAACAAGTTAGGCTGGTGGCGAAGCTGATTACTGCTAGATGCTTAATTATAATCTCAAATTTTATTCAGAGAAGGAAGTTCCCCCTCCTGCTGTTTTTCCTTTTGTTCTTCCTGCCTTATTAATTTTTTATGCCACCTGGGATAGCTACACAACCACAAAAAACACTAACATCAAGTACATGTATAAACTCTGCTGTCTCTCCTGATCCTAATTATTTTCACTGTCTTGCTCCTCCACTTTCTAATTGTCATTCTTCATCTCACAGGTTAGGGGATTTTTTCTCCTTTTTCCTTTTTATTTTCTCTCCATGCCATTATTCTTCTATGTATTTTAACTCTTGTTCTCTCAATCTACTCATTTTTTTCCTAAATACTCAAGCTGCTGTCTTGAAGCTTAGCTCTTTGCCTTTAGAGATGCATTTTTCAGTTGTCTCTGTCCCATGCTGGAACCATTTAATTCTCATACCTGCCACCAGAGCTTGTCCAGCCAAGATACACATTTATGCATTGTGGTCCTCACCCCAGCTGTTTCCATCAGGTTTTTGTGACTGGTGACTACTTTAACTGGTATCTCCTTAGCTCCCTGAAGCCAGTATGCAGTGGCACTGCATATATTTGTATTACCCATGTTGCATGACTATGTGAGGCTGTCCTTTATAAAGTTGTGTCACCTTTGTGGTGGCACAGATGATATAAAAATTGTGCCTGGTTTTCTCTTCCTGTCTTATGTCTGTTCAGTCTTCTCTGGACTGACCTTCCCAACTGAAACTTCCATCTGCTCTGTGTAACACCTCCTTTGAAGACCACCCCTGGCCCTTTACCTGTAGCCAGAAGGTGACCCTTGCAGCTAATACATGGGGACGTAAGAACTTCACCTCCATGGCAAGCACGATAGAGAAGCGATGGAATAGCAGAGACCATGAGCGATCTACTTTATCTCTCTACAAACAAAGAACAAAATGCATTCTTATCCAGAAGAGATCACCTCTAGACACGTAAACTGTTGAATCAAAGCCGTTCTCAGGGAGCAGGCCTGACCTGTGGGGCGGGCACTGGGGGCGGCAGCAGCGAGCTCAGGCTCTTCCTGGCACCGCCCTGTCCCAGGCGGGCTGGGGGAATCTGTTCTTCCTGCACGGGAGACAAACGCCTGAAATTCTCTGCTGTCACCTCAGCACTCCAGCAGTCCTCCCTGCCCTAAGATCACAGTGTTTTCTAACACTTGGAACTAATTAGTCTTTATCATTTAAATTGCAAGTTGGTTATATGATGAAGTCTAACTTCATAATGTGTGGCCAGTTTATGAAGTCCAGCAACACAAAAGTACCAATTACGTGGGAGAAAACTACTTTTTTTAAAGACACCACCAAAGAAGTGCATATAAACAAGAAAAAGCAATCTCTAATAGCTATCTCTTTTATGTGCATTTCCATTCCCACAAAAGGTGCTCAATGAAAAAAATCAGGCTCTTTTTTTGCCAAGACTTTTTTATAGTTTTACCACTGCCAGACTATGAAACAATCCTGTTCCATTCTTCACTGCACTGGGGCTTTCTGCATCCAAATAACCCAGTGAAGTTGGCAATAATCACACTGACCTTTCAATGGCAGCACTGTTCACTCAGACTGTTCATTGTCCACCCGGACTCCTGTTACCAATGCCAAGGATGTAATCCCAAGAGATAAATAAACAAATGTACAACCCAGAAAAAACACCATCTCCCCCCACAAAGCAGCAGAGCTTTCTGAGTCTGAAAGTGCTGAAAATCTGAAAATGAACTTGCAACTGCACTGAGCCTCACAAACTTCCTCCTTAGCTGTTTGAGGGTTTTTAGCATAGATAAGAGTTTTTAGAAAAATTACAAGATCCCATTGCTTGACCTTTCTCTGAAATCACTTTTAAACACACAGCTTCAGAACAAAAGGTGTAAAACAAGTGTGATGTGCAGTGAATCATTTGATGACCTTTAGAAGAGGGGTCAGGCTTTATCTGAAGGTTGCTTTTGAGTTTGTCATTTTTAGAGCAACTTTCAGTTTGCCAGACATTTGTCCCAAAGACATGAAGTCTGGAAAAGTAAGTAGGTGTTCATTATTTCTGGGTAATCACTGGCACATCCGTGTTTGTATTGTGGGAGGAGAAGTATATTTTTTAAATAACCAGATTTTTTGGTGACATCAAATGCTTCAGTTAGCAGCACTGCACTTGAATGGTCTGACAAGATAACAAGCTTTAACACTTCAGTAATTCAGAAAAGCCAGTAAGAGATAATATCCAATATTAGTCAGGGAGTCCAAGCACTCCACATGTCAGAAGGAGAAATAAGTTCTAAACAAAGAGAAATGAGAAATACAGTCAGGAGCTGACAGCTTGGTGGACTCTTGTATTACACAGAGCTGTCCCCAAGTTACCATCCATGTCAGGACTTTAACATAGCCAGCTGGAAGATGGGAAAAAAAAAAAAAAGAACCTAAGAACAAGCTGTAGCCATCACCTGACAAAGCCTTCAGGCACCTCCTTCCTTTTGTTTCTCTTGCTCTTTCCAATGCCTAACTGCCTCCCTTTCCAGCACCTTCCAGCCTCACCTCAGTGAAGGGTGTAGAAACTTAAAAATACCATCTTTCAAACCTGCATTCTCAAAATCTGGTCCACTATTTTATAGGTGTGTATTTTACATAAAAAGTCTTCCTTGGGCCTTTTCAGTCTCTGAATGCCTCCAACATGAGGAATGATGCTTAATTGGAGATCAATTATCACACCATAACCAGAGTCTTACCTTTTTACTATTCTCATCAATAATCAATTGAAGTCAAGGGACATCTTGCAAAGGTCTGAGTAACTAACTGGCCTGCTAACTAGATTTTTTAAATGGACAATTAGTATTTCCCCAGATGTCAGCTTCTCTGGATCAAACTTAATTATAGAGCTGAAAAGTTCAGACTGATCCTTTTGACTCTTCAGCAACTGACCTTGCAGCCAATCAGGAATCCCAGTGGCACACCAGCACTGGAGCAGGAGCCCCTTGGCGTGCTCTTGCCACAATACAAGTTTCTGTTTGCACTTTGAGCCTCCTTACAGCAGGGTCTTGGGCACTGCACTGCATTTCAAACTTGCAGAACTGCCCAGGGCCATCCTGGTGAAGGGAAGACTGCAGAAACCATAAGTTATACAAATTAGCATAAGGCTGATCTTAAGTGAACACAAAAGCTCTTCTTTTCACCTAACTGAACACTTCTGACAGAAAAAAACTTCATAGAAAGGCAGAGTGAGCACTAGGGTTTACTATATCAAACAGAATCGAGATCAAGGTGAACTGTACTATGCATCATGAACTTACACACTTGAAATTGGCCTCTCTTCCTCCCCTTACTGCTGTAGTATGGTGTGCTATTTAACACTGCATTTAATCCTTTCATGAGACCACAGACCTAGCAAGTTTAGTTCAGTCTAATGTTCTACTATTGAAAGGGGGTTGGTTGGTGGGCCCAATCCTAAACTTATTTCCTTTCTGCTGCTGTTTGTCCCTGAATACTTCTGTCTCAGCATCTCTACTATCACACACTTTCTTTAGCCAGAAACAGAGGTGGTTGGTTTTTTAAAACATCAGAACAAGAAATAAAAAATGTCCTAGCTACATTCTGCTTTGTTTTCAAACCAGTAAAACATGAAACCATCTATATAATTATGTGTCAAAATAAGCAAGTGAAGCAGATTCACAGAGTTGAAGTCCAGTCTGTCCTGGTTTTATTCCATGGGGATGAGAAAGGAATAGACAGTGAGATAGGAAGGAGAAGTCCTCTCCTCCTAGTAATTTTCAAGTTCTGTAATATCCACTTTAGACAGTAACTACTACTTTCATTGACTGAAATAAACCACCACATTAAGGATAAAATACTGTTAATTAGTTCCTTCTCATACATGAAAATACTAGAAAAGCCTGCAAGAGGCTATATAAGAAATAAATGGATAATAAGAAGATAAATTCCAACAAATAGGGTGAATGTTAACAGAGAACAGGCCTTCATGCAGAAGTGAACTCTCTTATTTAGGAGAGTATTTTCCTATTGTGAAACTTTCTATTTTGAGGCATAAACCTCAAAATATTTAGTATTTCTATTGCATGGGAAAACAAATGCCATTTTTATTATTTTCTAGACGTGATGTTTCCTAAGGAATTATGTATCCTAGTACTGTCTAAAACAGTCTACACTGGAAAACTAGAACAGACTTTACATAAATCATAATTAATTTTCAGCTGTATTATATCCATCAACAGCAAGACTTTTTTCTTTGAACTCTAAGGAGATTATAAATGCTGAGTTACCTTGGGCTATCTGAGCAATGCTTTGGGTTTCAAATTAGAAACTGTCATAGTTGAAAGCTTAAAGCTCTGTTTGCTTGGCAATGCCTCACTCTATTTGAAGAATTATGTTGTCAAAACTATTTACAATCCAGAGCAAATTACTGCCTGGGAAAGGCACAAATCCACTGAGCTCTCCAGAAAGTCGACTTCACACACATTGAAATAAACACTATTACTTGAGAATTATTTCATGCTAAACAAGAAAATTCATTTGGCCCAAGAAAAGATATGCCATCACCAGCAGCGCTGACAGAAACGGGCCGGGAGAGTAACGCTCCAAAGCTGCTCAGCTGCCCGAGGCTCTGCTATTCCATGTGAATAACTAGAGTTTTCCATTTACTCTAGGTGCTGTCATTTATCATCTTTATCTGCTATATTGCATATCTAGCTGCCTTTTTCATGATGGCACCACTCCTGGAGTTTCTGCTGGCATTGTTTCTTTTATTTGCCTATGCTGCCAAACTTAATGAGAAGTTTAAAGGACTCTACTGGCCTTTGATGGTAAGTGAAAAGTGCAATGTGAAAACACAGGTTTGATTGTACAGTATAACATGGGCAAAAAGGACTGTAGGGGAGTTTAGGCTGATTCAACTTTACCCCTTATTAGAAACTTGTCTGCATTTCCTCTCATTCAAAAGGTCCCAAAGCACTCTTTAAACTATGCTGTACTACATACTGTAGCTTGGTGCTGACAAGATGTGGTTTGATTAAAGCACAGAATTCATGCCTGCTTCCAGGAAAACTGTTTAGGGCTGGATCTTTATAAGCAGCTGACTTAAGCCTAACTGTGACTGCTGGGGGCTCCTTAATATTGCCATCCTTAGGGGTGGGGAAACTGAGGCATGCTGTATAGCAATACTGCAGCGTATGCTTTACTAATTTGTTATAAAATGCTCAGGTCAGTGCTGCCGAGTTGCAGAGTCACGATCCCATGCAATCGAACTGACAGGCACTTGAGTGGAGGGGAGGCTGCTGCAGCTCTGGCTGCCAGATGCTCACGGAGATGGGAGCTCTGGGGAGCTCACAAGCGGCCACTGCCCTTCGGCCACTGGATGGCTCTGCTGCTTCATACACGCGTTGTAAAGACAGCATTTGGCCAACAGTACACATACTTCCAAAAACGCTCATCGTTCTGGATTCGCTTTTGGTGCAGTTTAGCGAGAGTTTGTCTTAGTGAAGCTTGAATTACAGTTCTCAATGTATAAAATAACATGAGCAAGGCCACTGGTAGATAAAAACAGTGACTCTGACAGGCAGTGACTTTGACAGTGTGCATGGTTTCCAACTGGTTGCATTGTTCATCTCAGTTCCATTGTTTTCTCATTTTCTACATACATACTATTCCAGAACTAAGGCAAGAAAAGCAGTTGTATGTTTATTATGTCCATTACTATAATGTACTCCAGAATGTAGATAGCTGACCTCACCCTGACTTCAGGAAAGTCAAGTTTCTTGTAGGATTTGTGTTTTGAGACAGTATCTTAATCACCCATCTGTTCTGAAAAAGCAGATCTGTGAACAGATGTCAAGATACCATTGCTCCAGCTCCCACGATTGACACAAGCTGTGAGAAGCACAGCTCTTTACTTACTATACTGCTCAGAGACACTTGATCCAGCATATTGCTGCTTCTATTACAGGGCATGGCCCCTGCCCTACAAAGAGCTACAGTCTCAGCCACAGCAGCACATATTTCAGTGATAGCAACAGGTACAATCACTTCAGGCTAGCTATTGGAATTACAAGTGTACATACTAAGTATAAATCATAAACACTAGAGGTGTTTACTTCATAAGTGAGGAGGTCCTACAAACAGCCCTGCTTCTACACAGAGGCTAGCACCCACCTGTTCCGCAGAGGAAATGCTTTGCTCCTCCAAGACCTTTGGTACTGAAGGAATTCTGCTTAAAGATGTGGCTTTTAAAAGCGTTTTTCAAATGATTCTTCCATCTCAGCCTGAAGAAAAGTTTGTCTGACATAAGCATGTTAAAAGTAGGATTTATCCCAACATCTTGTAAAGGCAGAGGCCTACGCCAAGATTCTGGTCATCTCTCATATTTCCCAGATGAGCAATACATCCCTTACAAAATACCAGGCTGCAGTGACCCTCCAGCATCAGGCAAGTCCACTGATGCAACATGAAGGTATTTAGTGGTCATTTCTGAAATAATTTTTAGCAGTTTCTCTGTTGGAATCGCATGACTAATCTGAGAATGCAACATTGATTATTTTACAGGATTTCTTGCGGTGCGTCACTGCCGCCGTTATTTACTTTGCCATTTCAATTGCTGCTGTCTCAAAATACAACGATGGAGCACCTAAAGCAGCAGGAGTAAGTAGACACGAGTTTTCCACCTAAGTAGTGTGGTGAACTGCTTATGGACATACTTTAGAAACAATTCAGTTTTCACCCTATTGCAAGTAGAAGTTTCTTCAGTTAACTCACTGAGAATCAGATTTACCTAAAGCAGGGAGAAATGGTAAGTTACTTAGAAAAAAAAAAGGTTTTGAATCAATTAATAGTTTTTCCATCCTGACAGTACTGTTCAATGTTAAACACGCTAGGGAAGGCACCTATTTAGCTTTTTGATTTCACCAGTTGTACAGGGAAGATAAACTTCTGTACTCTTGTGAAGAACATCAAGAAGCTTGTAACAAATGAGGACAGTCTACATAAAGTAATTTCAGCCTCCTGCCTCTACTGTTTAATTTTACTTGGATGAGTTGAAACAAGAGCAGTGTCATTTTACCCTCCAGAACATGGACCACTCAGGAGAAGGCTTTTGTTGTCATCACTTTGCATTCAGAAATAAGATACAGTCTCTCCATCTTCACTCTAAGCATCAATAATGTATGCAACATAAATAAAATTTGCATAATTTTTAAAGATAGAGAAGATCAATACCCAGTAACGTTAGCCAGCAACCCTTACCAAACCATCCCAAGGCATACACCAGTTCAGTACTAAGGTGTTGTTTTAACCTTTGTCCCTCCATTTAGACACGGAGCAACCCAACATGGCATTTATTTCAGCTTCTCAGACTGAAAGCCAGCCTATTCTTCACACACTGCTGATTTTTTGACACTAAATAGGTAACTTCAGAATCATTTTATCTCAATCTAGTTCACTTTACAATAGACAGGTCTCCTTGCAAAATAGTAAAAAAAAAAAAAATTTCAGAGAAAAGAAGGTGATTTATTGGTGGCAAAGACAGGACTGGGATGGTGGAAGTGAAGGTTACATTCTCCTGTAGCTCCCATCACAGGGCAGTGTTGATCTCAGAATGTGTTGAGAGCCAGAGAGGTATGCAGCCTAGGAAAAGCCTAAGGCCATATATGATAGAGCAACTGCAGGGATCAGTAATCAGGCTCCCAAATTAGCTGTAATTTAATTAATGTCAATAGGTTATGAGACATTTCCCATCGCTGTCTTTCTAGAAAGGTATAAACAACAAAAAAATACCAAGAACAAAAAAAAAAAAAAAAAGCAAGCCCAAGACTTCTGTAAGATTTTTTCTTGTGGCATTTAGGCATATTTTGGTTTGTCATTGATGGACGTGACCTGTTGTTAAGGAGAGTGTTATTTTGTCATTTTAGGTGTTTGGATTTATAGCCACAATAGTGTACGCCATTGATTTCTACATAACCTTCAATGACCTGGTTAATTCTCTTAAGCAAGGCAGTTCTGATTCCCCTGAAGGGCACAAGTCAGAAGGTAGGTAAAATGCCCTGTTTTGATTATACAAGCATGTAACAGGAGATTTTTTTTCTCAGCTTCACATTTCTTTATCATCTCTTTTTTATTATTACCTCTTACTCAGGGTCAAGTTTTAACCATCAGTGGGCAAATGCCTTTAAATCCAAGTGCTCCACAACATAAAATTTGAATGAAATTTGTTAATGTGTTTGTTAATACGGATAGTACAGTCTACTTCAAATCAGACAGATCCACCCAGTCAAAGATAAAAACAAGGATGTGCTGCTAGGAGTTCAAACCCATTTCAAGTTGAGTCAGGACACAGATAGCTGTTCTGCAGAAGTAGCTATTTCTGTTCCAACACTTTAATTTAAAAATACCCCAAACCACCCCATACAAAACCCAAACCCACACATTGTTAAATGCTTTGCAAGCTTTAGGCCAAAAAGAGACAAAGAAAAGAAGAATTAAAGAAGGTATTATAGGAAACAGACTGTCAAGCTAAAAACTGTCTGTCCTTCCAAACTGAACTGACCTCAGAAGAGGATGAGGTGACAAGGGTACAAAACTAGGCTAAAGATTAGATCTCATTTCCCTGGAGATGGATTTAAAAATAAACAAACTTACAAATATGCAGTCATGCAGCTTTGTGTTGATGATTCAACTGTGCAGGAAGGGCTTTCTCTACAGCAATGGTTCCTCCAGCTCCAAACTCCCATTCACGGTGGGACTCACAACTGCTGAGGTCAGAAATCCCTTGCTTCCTTGTCAGCAGAGTCTTGAGCTTGGGCCAGATGCACTCACAGGCCTGTCTGGATTTCATAACGTCTCAGAGGTGTCCGAAAGGCAGCAGCTTTAAATGGCAGCGCGTAAGTGTGAGCCACAGCACCAGCAGCACTGCAGCACAGGAAGCATGTCCTCAGCAGGCTTCCTCTTGGTGGTCATGCTAACATTAGTATTGCTGCAACTTGTCATCTGAACCGTTATCTTTGCCGCAGTGGTCTAAGTGCCTCTCACCAGCATTTCTGAAGTCCTTCTTGAAACACCATTTAAGGCATCATCACATCAATAAAACTGTCATTTTACAAGCCTCTTCCCAAGTATGCCATGCGCTTCGCAGCAGACACCTGCTGAAGAGCAGCAGATCTCTCCCAGCAAGAGCTACAGCTGATGTGACTTACAGTTTTCATTTTCACTGTTGTTCTTTGTTTTGTATTTCAGATGAAGACTCCGATTCTGACTCGGACTGAAGAACCAAACACCAACCAAATGTGAAGGGAAGATGACCAAGCACTTCCCTCTTCGCTGAATGTACTGCCAATTGAAGTTATCTCCCTTATTTCTGTCTTGGTATCCTATTTCCACACAGAAACTGAATGTTTGCAATGTTCATGGAATCACCAAAGCACAGACAGGGTAGTGATGTGGAAAAGGAGACTATTCCCAATGCCATTAGGTGCTCCTTCAGAACTACAGGCTTTACAGTCATTTGACATGCCACAGGGGTCTGCATCCAAACAACACATCTCAATTCTCCCTTGCCTCCTACTCAGCACTACAATGTACTGAGTAAATGGGAAAGTAGTATTTTAAATGTGTAAGCGGAGCTTTTAATCGTATTTTTTAATTCCGAATCTTTCATACTTGTAGCTTTTATACTTCTTGCTGTGCCAAAGAAGAGAGGCTCAGAATGCCTCTACTGTATTGTTCTTAATTAACTAACAGTATTTCTTTATCTGAAGTCTGAACGGTCCACTGTCTCAAGCACTGACGGCACAGATTATAGTTCACATGTTGGTTTTGATACATTTACAACTGTTGCCCATCCGCAACAAGAACAACTGGATAATCTGACAACTGGAAATCTGCAGCAAGACAAACCTCAGCGTCTAACTGTGCCATAGGGTAGCTGCCTCGTCACACGTTCAGTATCACCTCTTAAAGCTGCTTGGATGGGGTCACATCCCATCTTCTGCAGCTTCACCACAGGCATGAAGTAAAACAGATGAGGCATCGTGTTGCCATTTGTGGGGAAGCCCCTGCACGTAAGGAAGGCTTGTCATTCACCATCCAACAGTGTCAGCCACCATCCAACAGTGTCAGCCTACTGGCCTGCAGGTGCTTGTGTGCCAGGTATCACTGGTTCCTGCTCCGCATGCCAAATTCTGCGCTTCCCATGAGAGGTAGCTGGGGCCACAAAACAGACAGATTTCTGTAAAACCCAGGATACCTGGGCCCCAGGAGGGTTATACATCCTTCCCACTGTGAAAAGGCAAAAAAACAACCTGCAAAGCTAAAGAATATCTTGCAATGAAATTCATTTCCCAGACACCTTTTTATCTTTTTTTAAAAGAGGGTGGGTGTGTTTTTTGGTTGGTTTGTCAGTTGTTCTTTTGTTGTGGTTTTATTTTTTCCCCTGGAAAAACAATTTATCTTGTGGTCTATCATTCTTGGGGAAAAGCTTTCTGAACTAACAAGGTGTTTACATGGGTGGCACAACATACCTTGAAGATTTGTGTCCACCTATTAACATATACTGCTTGGAAAAAGCATGGTATGCTCCTTATGTATGACATCAGACAGGTCTAGTTCAAAGAAATCTGTGTGCATGTTAAAAAAAAATTACTGTAGTACCAGAACAGGTGGCCCTGACAGAAAGTAATTAAAATGAGAACAGATGGTACTAACAGAGTAAATGAAAAACAAGGATTAAACAATAAAGGCAGATTTCCTTGGAACAAAATTACCACTCGGGTTCCAACTCCTGCTAGCAGCTGGCTGCTAACAGGCAGTAACACGGCACCTCACAGTGAGCAGGTGCTTGGGAAGGTGCTGGCCACATTCAGAACTGTCTAATTGGCAGCTCCTGCATCTCCCAATTCCAGACCACTAAGGGAATAAGCAAAGCAAATGGTTGCTTCTAAATGTGACAAATCATTTTTGCTTTTATGTGAAAGAGCTCTTTGGATCTTTTCCTATATGAAGTTCCATGGTTATTTTCTGCTGTCATATTTTACTGGCACACACTGTGATGTCAGGGAACCTGGCCTCATTTTTATATTCAATTGTTTTGTATTTCTCTTTTTTAATTAAAAAATATACTGCATGTTAACAGCTGGAATCTAGTATATATGGTTAATATTTAGAAACAGTGCTGGATTAAGCCTCTTTTAATAGAAGTGTAGGGCATTTTTACTTAAGATCTGTTTTTACTGCCTTGCCTCTAACCAGTGAGAATAATGGTATTTCAAGAAACCAGCAGGCAAGGATGCTGTGTGCTGGGGAGACCAACAACAGCACAGAGCCAGCACTGGAGACCAATCACTCACACCTACACATCTTGCAAGGAGAAACTTCATCTTTGTAAGCATGAAAAGAATGTAACAAGAACTACTTTTAGCCTATTTAGCAGACACTGGAGAAGCAGTGCTCTTACCTGGCAACTAATAACAGTGTAAACAGTCCCCTTTGGGTTTACTCTTCATAGACATATTACCACCTAAAATCTTCTAAGGTTTTCTAGTATTTTTTTCTTCACACAGGAATACTCCTAAAAATCACAAAAGACACATAATTGCTCATTAATTGATTCAGGACTACTGAAACAGGCACGCAGTCAATTGCTTGCCCAGAGAATTTCATTATTAGCATTTAAGTATATGATGATTTATTTCTAAGCAATTTGCTCCAAGGGTCAAGCATTTGTGTAAGATTCCAGCCCTTTATTTAAAAAGATCTATTTGCATGAATGAAGATACACTTCTGTATTTTATGAATACATTATCAGAAAGGAGAATTCTTTTTTTTTTTTTTTTAATTTAAAGCCAGTTCCAATTTGGGGCAGGGGCTGACTGTCTTTTGATCATCTACCACCAGCACTATTGCAAAAAGCTCAGTCAGATGCACGGCAGAGAAAAGTCTGGGTTGTTTTTTTGGCTTTTATGTTTGTTCGGTTTTCTTCAACTGACAAGATCAAACAGCAGCAGCACTAGTTTCTCTGCAGTTCAGGAGTCACCACATAAGCATAATGCTACATCTGCTGCATGGAGGTCTTACTGAAGTTCTTATTTTGGTGTACCAGTGGGGTTACAATCAAACAGCTCAACAGTTCAATCACAATACATTCTTGTTCCAAACAGGAGCCGCATGCAAAACCTGCCCAGGCTGGCGTGGGGCTGCATTACAGCTAGAGCAGGACCTTCCCCCTTTGAAATTCCCGTGCTTGTTCAACAGCACTCAGCAGTAAACAAACCAAGAGAGTGATGAGACTTTGCAATACCAGAAGTGGAACAAATCATGTAGAAGCAATGCAAGAACTTATGATCTACATGCTGTGAATCAAAGCCACTGACAGGAAGGAAAAATGATCAGCTGGCATCACACAGCAATGACTTCACACAGCTCACACTATTTGGAGGCCTCTCTCCCACCTTCTAATAAAAAGATTTTATATTTATCTGTGGAAGATTCAGTTGGTCTTCTGTGGTGATTTCAGACAGATGATGTTAAGAAATTCAAAAGACCTTCCCAAGTAGCATTTTGAGATTCTTACAGAAATAGGAGGCTCAACTGTCCTTTTAACACTGTTCATTACTACACATAAATTTGCTTTTCACTTGATACTGTTCAAAGTTCTCCAAGTCTTACATTTCCAACTGAAAGTAATCTCCAACATACTAAGTGAAAAGTGGTGTATCTCAGCCTATGTAGTATTTGAGAAGAATGCTTGCACCAGCCTGGTGTGCTGGAAAGCAGAAGACAATTTAATGCTCTGCATATCAAGCAGATGTTTTTCATTCATTATGCTTCTGTTCACTGTGCAAATTTCTAAGCCTGAATTTTATAGCTGCATCTTCCTCTGCTAGGAGACCATCAGCCTCTATCATTAAGCAAGCATGCACTTGTAACCAAACACTAACAGCGCATGTTTCTGACACCTACATTTCTAAAAGGCATAAATAAATGAGAAAACATACATATTGCTACTAGGCTGAGCTAAACCTCATGGCAGACAGCTTGGAACAACCTTGTCAGAGATTAAAAATAGTAAAATTAAGTGGCTTCATTCCAAAGACCAGGATATAAACTGCCTCCAAAAAGCAAGTGGGATATACATATTTTTTCATGTGCACGGTAATAGAATCTCCACTTACCTTTTTTTTTTTTTTTTGAGCACAGTGAGAGAAAGAGGGAACACATCAAGGAAGCAGAACAAATTTAAGTAAGCACAGAAATGTGGCTAACTACATTAAGTCCTGATCTCTAAGCAAGTCCAATGGATGCAACACTACAATGGATGAGAATCTACTGCTGCTGCTGCCCCACTCCAGCAAAATGAACTGGCCCATACTACAGCAGAAAAAGTTGTACAAGAACATGGCACTCCTCAGTGAATCCTTCTGCAAAAGCTCTGTCATGTCACCACCTCTGCCAACCTTCCTACACACATATTACCCCTAAGCAGTTTTAAGAGCATCATCCGTATTCCCACATCTTTCCACAATGCTAATTCCACAGGTCTTATTAACTCAGTGCTTTCACCTTGCACCTAAAAACACCTGCATACCAAAAATCCCAACTGCATCGAAGTAGGATTTGAAACCCTAGAGCCCATGAGGTGGCAAAATATTACCTACTCACTCTGACATTTCAATCCCAAAATTCCTTTTCAGTCTAGAATGTGATGCTGCAAGATGGAGCATTTCAACCCATTACAGTGTACCAGATGAGAACCTTCCACAAGAGTGCTTTCTGCTACATATAAGGTCTCACCAAGGACTGCTTATACATGATTTTTCATTAACTCCTACATCTATGAAGTCTCTCTTGTTAAAGACGTAGTCACAGAAAAAACAACTCTGACAGAGCTGGTTTAGTGTTTAAGCCCTAAGTCATTGTTTTGCATAGGGAGTGCATTTAGCAACTACATTTACTGGATTATCAGCCATGACACTTGTCACACTAAGTTTCTCTGTTGCCTTAACAGACAAAGACAATGTTACAGTACTTTAATATCTCCATTTATTAAACAGGAAGTCCTTCACAAATGATTCCATACTATATTGATCAAGATAAGTGTTAGAAAACTACCATTTTCCCTACATACAAAAATACAGACTTTTTACCACTATGAAGACATGATCAGAAGAGTACCATGAAAATCCATAGAGCTCAAATCTTCAAATATCAGAAAGAAAGGAAAAAGACAAAGACAACTAAGAATTTACAAAAAGTATTGTGCCCATATACAAAAGACTGGAAAAGCAAAATGACATTTCAAATGATAAATACATCATTTAAATTATTCTATAACAGCACGGATTTTATAAACAAGACTGCTTTCTGTATTGCAAGATGTTAAAATTCTTCAGCTTGCAATTTTTGTTTAGCATAAACACCAATAGAAAAGAAGCACACAACATGCTAAAAATCCCTAACTGGTGTAAAAACAAGTTGAGGATTCTGTTTTCTTCTAGTTACCTTGTCTCTGAAATTGGTCAAGTATTAACAGCACAAGTTTCACATCCAGAGCTGGAAGCTGCTACACTTCCAGGTTCGAGCTGTTGATAGCGAGAAGCCCGTGACCACAGCTGCAGGTACCGTCCGCAGAGCTGTGTTCCATCAGCTGGCCTTGTGTGCAGCTTGAGAAACTCAAGAACACTTACCAAAAGAATCTGAAACTGCTTCAAGGCTGCAATTTGTCTCTATATGAACATTTGCTAACCTGTGATGTCCTTCAAAACCTTGATCAGGATTTGGTGATAAATAGTTACCTGATCTGCAGTCCCCTAAGTCAAGGGGGAATTTTGCCTGAGTAAGAGCAGAGTTCTGCATTCACACAGAGTGTGCTTGGACACTTTTCGTTGGCAGATGATAACATTTTTTTCTCACTCAAAAGCAAATCACAGTAGACTTGTGCTTGTATGATAGAGGAAAAATTGCATCCCCTTTCCTCAGCCCAAAATGGAATTCTAACCCACTACTTCAACTGATACTTCTGAGCTGATCCTAATTACAGATCTGTCAGTATAGGACCTATACCCCTGAGGGATAAAGGCTTTCAGTGAGGCCTGGATGATCCTCCTTCAGATCATAAACTAGAATCAGAATGTTTAGATCATGCCTGCTGTGGACCCAGAATCAGCACCAAGGTTACAGATATCGCACACTGAGCATCTCTTTACACAAGTCTCAAGGAAAGAAATTCAGAGTACCTACTGGTTCACATCAGCAATGTGCTTTATCTCCACCTTTCAGGTAGCAGCTGAAGATAGAGCAGAGAAGAAGTGATACAATCTTTAGATTTGCCATGAGATCAGATTTACTATTTAGTGCACAAAGGGAATCTAATGACTACAGTAGCCATAAAACTGGTATTAGTGGAAACAAAGCACAATGAGGCCAGAGATGCATTAGTGACTCACATTACAAAAATAGTGTTTACTGGTTTCATAAATTTACATTTCTATTTTTGTGAATGAAAAGTGTTTATGCCACACATGGAAGGCACCCTAGGTGAAGCAGTTCTTCAGTATCTGTTTACAATTCTGTGAAAAGACATACAAAGTGTCAACCTTCAAATCAAAATTGAGCATTATAATGAGAAATAAATACATACTTTACCATTTCATTGTGGGTTCCTGAACCCTTACAAACTTCAACATATACAAACAGTTTCAAAACGACACTAACACAGAAGAGATTAAGTCTAGACAGATACAATGATTAGCTAAGTCATTCATTATATTATGTCATATATGTTGTGTCTTAAGTATAGAAATTATTTTAAAATGCAATACATTGGCCACAATATATAAATCAAAATATTTTCTTATGCTAGAACTGTGATGTAGGAGTTAAAGCTGGATGAACTGTAGTGCTAAGATACACTCTCCCTCCACAATAACCAACAAGTAGAAACTGGTAAACATTCAAGATTGAAGTATAAACAGTAGAAAAATGAAGGTAGCAACTGTTGTAATAAAAGGGTGCTAGACAGAACCAATTTTACCTGTAGACATCAGGATAAATGTAACATTACT
Organism: Corythornis vintsioides; assembly: GCA_025447755.1. Taxonomy (NCBI): domain Eukaryota; kingdom Metazoa; phylum Chordata; class Aves; order Coraciiformes; family Alcedinidae; genus Corythornis; species Corythornis vintsioides. The sequence continues at coordinate 25,188 of JAOEGS010011064.1, forward strand.
GAAAATATTTAGATAATAATTTTGGGATTAAAAGATTACCAAGTGATAAATCAGCCTAGTTAAGAGAGGGTATTTTCTTTCAAACACATGAAGGTTTTAATTAAATATGACTATTGAGACATTTGTCCAAAGCAAAACAAATACAATACCCTGAAATTTCCCATATTCTAGACAATAGTCTGTGACAGTCAGAAGAGGCAGATGGTTGTATTTCATTCTGTTAAATCCAGATGTTATTAAAATAGCTGTAGGGACCAGCCCCAATTAAAAAAAAAAAGAAAAAAAAAAAGAAAGAAAAAAGAAAAAACTAAACCCCAGATACTCTGTTAATACAATCTTACTATTGTTTTTTAAATGCTCCTATGTCCTTATTCTGAATTAATGAAGATAGTTTCCATATCCTTCCATATATGCTAACTGGTTTTTCAACATTTTACCCATTAAGTTCATGGTATAGAGATAAAACCTTCATAGTAAACACAAAGCTCTATGTTATAAATATGTCAATCAAGGTAACTATGTCTATTGTATATAAAATTAAATATCTTCTGTTTGCCAAGTATAATTTAAAAAGGAATATCTGTGGCTAGTTATAAAAAAATATTTATTATCCCATACAGATTAAAAGGCAATTTCACTAACTCATCCTTCCAGCACATATGAAAGACTTGCACTGGCATTCTGGATAGGTAATTTCAACTAATCACATTCACATGATAAATAGACAACTTTCATTTCTGGTGTATATGGAACACTGTTGAAAGCTGCATATCCCAAAAGAAAATTAGATTGTGTTACAATAGCCTTTAATTTAGAGTATACAAGTCACAGTGTAAGCAGATTTTTTTTAAGATTATTTTTAGAAATAAAATGGTTAAATTATAAACAGATTTTAAAAAGACAATTCAAAAAATAAGACCAAAACAAGCAGGGAATACTTTCAAGTTGAACAGCACCACTCTGACACTGTCAAACAGATCTATCCAGGTGGCCAAATGGCTAAAGTGGAAAACATACCAGGAAAAAACTCTACAGTGGCATTCAGAGATTTCATGAATGTTTGTACAGATTAATTTGAAACCCACTCTGTTAAAATAAAGACAGGACAGTGACCATTTCTACAAAGTATTTTAGCATATTCTGCTTTGTTCTGTACCCAATTTCAGTCTCATTTTAAATTTTTTACTTTTGTTGCTATTAAAATTCATACACACACCACCTCTCTTCACAGCCTTTCTGAGCTTTGTTGGCCCTCCAAACAATCCACTATTTCATGCCAGAACTAAGCACCCAATTTTCAGAAGTGCTACATGACAGTTTAACTCATTTCAGTGGGACTGAGCAGAAATTAATCTGAAACTATCCCTTCTTCTAGACACATAGAGCCCTTCTGATGCAGCACCCATCCTGACAGTCTCTGAAACAAATACTGAGCAGAAGTGTCTTGGTGAGCACAGCACTTTGTGAACGTGCAGCATTAGCAGTGTCAGAATACAACCCCTCCCACTGCACAACAACCTCCCACAGGCAACACTACCCTGGAGTCAGAACAGAGAAACACTTCCACACCTGCTTTTGCTGCCATTCAAGGTGTCTGTCTTTACTTCTCTGTGAAGTGCAGAAGCAAGATTTCCTCTGCAGCTGGGGATTATCAACATGCACATCTCATTTAGAAAGCAATGGATTATTATGTGTCAAGTTTGGGTTGCACTTTCATTCTCATCCTATTTATCATATCTTAAATTCATTACCAGATTGTGTCTACCTTTATACTTATTTATCCTAAACACCTGCTGAAGATGTTTGGCTCCATACCTTTCATTGTCAGACATGTTCTTTATGCTATGATTTCCACATAATATTCAGTATCTCATCTGAGCAGGAGAGAATATAATTTTCTACAGTATTTGAACTGCCTTTTTTTTGGTTTTTTTTACATTATGCCCTAAAACCATTATTCTTACTTATTTGGGGCGTTGATTCCCCGGTCCGCCCTCGCAACAGGCAAAGCCACAAGCCAACCTGCG
>JAOEGS010011067.1:0-33667 GCA_025447755.1 Corythornis vintsioides
AAGTCACCCAGGAACAGATCCAGGTGGGGCTGGAATGTCTCCAGAGCAGGAGACTCCACAGCCTCCCTGGGCAGCCTCTTCCAGGCTCTGGCACCCTCACTGGGAAAGAAAGTTCTTCCTTGTGTTGACCCTCAACCTTTTGTGTTCCAGTTTGCACCCATTGTCCCCTGTCCTATCATTGGAGGTCACTGAGAAGAGCCTGGCTGAAGATTTTCCTGGCTCTTCTCATTATCCCAGCTTTCAAGGTCACTGTTTCATTGAGTATTTGCTTTGTGTTACTGATTGTCTAGATTTCTTCTCCCCATATTGCTTCTTGCTTGCATGCTTTTCCTTTTGTTACCTGTCCCCTGCTTCTCTTAAGTGCAAGCAGGCATGCACCAGGCTTTGCACTATTTTAGTATGACCTACTATGTCCTGTCCTATTTGTCTTGTCAGTACCTGTAACAGTTCAATTTTTGTCACTCTTTTCCTGCACAGATCTTGGTTTGCCTACATAAAATTTTTATTCCTTTTCTCTAACTTGCTTCTTTTTCTGCTTTCTCCTTTGAGAGAGTTTTACACAGTGAACCCTGGGTAAGGGAACATCATCCATTCCTGTAACTATGCTTTATAACTCTGCATAACTGCTACTCTGCAATTGAGACACCTTCACACTTTACTTCTGTCCATCATCACTGTGTACAAAGCACAGACTTTGTCCACCTGTCCATAGTGATGTCCAGTGACTGCAGTTAGTTTAGAGCTTATTGACTAAATTATTCCTTCATGATTCCAGGCGTGGGATGAATCAAGATGAATCACACAGAGATGGAGGTAATTCCTCCCATCAGCTGAACAATGAATCAGTTGCTATTTTTCTCATAGTAAAGATGGCATTTTGTGTATGGCACTAAATAATGTTCCCTGCTAAAATCATGAGGCTGAATAAAGTGATCAGTTTATTACCAGATTATGGACTAATACACAGAATGAATTTCAGCAGCACAGCCTTCAGTGTAAGCAAATGGAGCTTAATAATTTGGTGGAAGAAGTCTAGCTTCAGAACAGGAAATATCAGAAAATACCATTCTCTAGAAATTTATGATTGAGATGTTGCTTTAGATGGGAAAACAGGCCCATCACAACCCAAATTTCCTTACGTCTCTGTAGGTCCTGGAAAGAAACCCAGGGCTCATTTCTGCAGTATGTGTCTGACTGTAGGTGTTACTATCTGTTGGCAATGAAACATATTTAAAAGAAACAAACAACAAACAAACCACAAAAAAAGATTGTCATACCTTCAAAATATTTATAGAAATATGATGATGCTACCTGTAGTCATCTTAATTGCATTTGAAGTCTGTATGTTGTACATTTAATATATTAACTGTGATTCAGCATTAGTGTTGGGGAAAATGTGACTTTTTAATCCCTATGCCAAAACCAAGACAGGGAGTCTCTTAATATAAGGATGTAAATAAAGCCTGGACATGCTCTGGGCAGCTGGTTGTTTTTCTGTCACTTTAAATTAAGCAGTCTATGGTATGGAGGGAGGGGAGATACCAAAGCAACGTGGAGAAGTTGTGCTGTTGGGAGTGTGGGGTAGCAAGAGGGTAACCTTGGAGTTAGCCAGGAATGGAGCAGCAAAGCAGGCTTGTGAGCACTCAGTCCAGCAGACTAACTCCTGGACCTCTTCTAGCCACCCAAAGATTTTCCACATTGCCAGCTGTGAAATAGCAGCATCCTGGCTGGGCAGCAGCTGCATGGCAATGCAAGCCACTTCTGTGGCTCCTTGCTTGGAGGGAGGAGGAAAGTTGTGGTGGAGGAGGGGATGGTGTAAGTACCAAGCCAGCTTGGCTAAATGGTCTGAACGTTTCCAGCTCTGGAACATGCCTCTTCTCCTCTGGGTACAAAATAACCATGTTTCCTTATGTCTTAAGCCATTTGGAAGTGCCTTCATCTTCTAGGTTTAAGGTTTTGACCTGTGACACAAACAGGAGCTCATGTCCTTTAGTCATTATGTCACTTCCTGAGTTAACTCAATGAAGAAAAAATTTGCTTCACTTAAATTTAAAATGACACCAAAGCTTGATTCAAACTTGCAGTAACATTTATCCAGTTAGTTGGTGTTTGCTATAGGTTGAAGGGACACATAAATACAGTTGTCTTCATGTTTCAGGAACATTTTCAGCATTCCTTGACAGTTATTAAGTGCATTAATTCTTCTGGTGCTCATTTTTGTGTAGTACAGATGAAAAATGCCTTTTTCCCAAGGAGTTAGTGGTTGGCAAATATTTTGATAGCAGTAAATTAAAATATGAACTAAGTTTCTGTTGCCATGGTTTTCTTCTTCACTGATAAAAGCAACTACTGTGTCTTCACTCTAGCAAGGGGAGAGAAGTAAAACCACAGCCCAAATCAACTTGATGCATGAAATAGTCTCCTCTCTTGTCTCTCTCTGGTAGTTTGCCATGCTGGTGCTCACACTTCTTGCAAGTTCCTGTACAAACAAATTCTTCTCATGCAGTTTTGCTGCATGCCTAGACCCAGAAGGGCTCCAGGTCCCAGAGAAACAAGAATAAGAAGAAAATGGATGTTGCTGAGGAGCATTTCCATGTATGTAAGGGACACTTCCCTCTGCCTTTCACATATCTGTGCATGCTTTCAACCCCCTGCAAGGCAAACCTTGCCACCTTCCCTCTGCTTCACAACACTTGGTGATGAGGCTAGAAGAAAAATCATCAGGACTTCCCCTGAAATATAACAGGTAAAAAATAGTCTAATCTGCATTAGTTGAAGCAAACTGGAATCTTGCTCTATCCAATGTTGAGCAGAAATAGAAATCCTGGGTGCTGGAGTGAAATTGCTACCAGGCTGTAATGCTCCTGCTGACAGTCCTGTTAGGATTACTGCACCGAGCTGCCTTGAGATTTTATACTTATTAATACACTGAGACCTTGGTCTATGCACAGCAGCTCAGCACAGAACTGCCACTGATTTATGGTGTGGGTGAGAGGTCACAGTGACATACACTCCATGACATGTGGGTTTGCAGTCTAAACAGAAAGGAAGGGAAACAGGGAATGATCTGTGTGGTTGCAGGTAACTGCAGTTAATAGATGATATCTGGTTATCTCATCCCATATAATACATCATTGGAAGTTTGATCGTAGAGATCAGATCATAATTTTTTGGGAAGAATGTTAAGAGACAGCACAAAATAATTATTTTTTTTCCTTGCATCCATTTATCAGTGCAAAATTTTAAAATATAGCCTTCCATTTCTTTTACTTTAAACAAGAACATCTGTTTCATACATTATTGAATGCTTCTATTTTTTCCAATGAGACTTTTTTATTTTAATATCACCTGATCTTTGTGCAGTTAATTCCTAAACATTCTATGAATTCCCTTGTTGACAAGCCATATAGGTACTGGCCTCAGATTTTCAGAAGAACCTTGAAAAAAAAACAAACCAAAAACTGAACAGATTAATTTGCATCACCATTGCTGAGGGGTGTGCATATTTCCATTATTAGTACCCAGTTTCAGCAGGCTGGGCAATATGGAATGGTGTGGCTGCATTCAGCTTTCAGGAAGAAATATATTATTAGAAATGGGGTTAAAGAATTTGGTTTGGCAGGATCATCTGAGAGTGACTTTAGTTCAAAATATAAAATTTGCAGGGCAGCTCATTAATTTCAACAATTAGGTTAAAACATTCTTAATTTTAAACTTTAATAACTAGAATAAACTTTAATCAGCGACACTATCTATCAGTGTACAAGTAGAAGAAACAAACAAGAGGGCCCAGAATCCAGAAAACAAACTCATATACAGATTTTTAAATATTCTATTCCTGTCTTCCTTCCTTCATCCTTCATAGCTTAAGTAAAATTGGGTCTTTCTCAATATTGCATGTCCTTTGTGCAGCTAGCTTTGACATTGAAGAAATGGAGTTATAAATTATGCATCTGGCTGGTGGAGATGGGATCTGAGCCTCCATGGACACAGACCTGCTGGAAGAGGTGGTCCAATCAGGGTCTCAAACTAAACACATTGAAGTCCTGTTCTTCTCTGCCTCCTTCCATCCTGATCACAGAGATCTCCAGGGGATCTGTAGGGACCATGGGAGCAGAGCAGCAGTGCCAGAGTGGTTTGTTTCCCTCAGCAGGATGAAGGCAATGCAATCACACCAGTCCCTGTTTGTTTGTGTGTCTTTCCCCTGCCTTCTTCAACATATCAGAGGCTCTGAATGATCCCAAATCCCCTTGGCTGAGAGGACATTATCTGGGCAACATCCCTGAGACACTCAAGTACACCACATTTGTGAACACTTTTATAAATTAACTTTTTCCTTTCAAGGACAAATGACTCTAAATAGCACCTTGAGCACCACACAGCATGGCTGACATGCCCGACAGTGGGAACTTGCACTCAGTGCAGCTCTAGATCTGGAAATGTACCTGCTAAGAAGATTAAACTTGCAATGCTAAGCATTAAACCCATCAATATTTATACAGCAGGCAAAATTCTTATCAAACCTGTCAATCAGAATCTGTCACCTTGATGTTTCTAAAAGGCTACCAGCCTCAAGATACCTTTTTGTTACTTATAAACAGGTTCTGCTATGAATTGTTTTGCAATTTGAGTCTTAGTCTACAATTAAACTGCCAGATTCATTACTGAATTAGTATCTCTGCTTGGGTCCATCCGCAGGCACTACTTTTGTGCACACAATGAATAACAGACTGAAGGATCAAGAGGATAAGCTGGAGATGTTTTCACTTCAGAGAAAATGTCTGATTTATTCGACTGCCCTTTATCAGAGTGTCTGTACAAAAGACAAACTCTCAGTGGGCAATACTGGCCCCAGAGATGTGGTCTTTCTTCTGTACAGCCTGCCCTTGACAGCAGCTACTGTGGGGAGCCTGGAGAAGAGCACAGGTACCTTTTAAAATTTACTGAAAATCTTAGTTGAACATTACTTCAACAATTATCAAATTGCACCTCTGCCCCCAGCATCTCCCTGCATGCCCTCTTTTCCTCCAGAACTGGGCTGAGGAGCAGAGTTATTAAGAGCCTTTAGAATAATAAATCAGGCAAAAAAATGAGCCTTTTCTCGTGCCATCAGAAAGGAAAGATTCATGGCAAAGTGAGTGTCACAGCAGAGCAGGATCTGGTGTGCAAAGGGGTGTTAAACACAATTCCTCTCCTAAAGCACTATCAGGGACACAAAGCCAAGAAGGAGGTTACTGCAAGTTTAAACAGAACCACATGACCTGGATGGTGCCCCTTGAATTTCTTCCTGTGACAAGGTCACTACTCAGCACCCCTGCTCCTGCAGGGATGCCTGTCCTTTATCTTTCATCCTAAAAGCTACAAAGCAGAGAAGGGAAATTTTCCTGATATATACATGATTTTGGAAAAGGAGGTGATTCAGTATGTAAGAAAACCATCCAGGTGATGCAGTCTGGGGAGCAGAATCCCTCAGCCAGTTTATGCCTTCCCCATGCTGCAGCATCTCACTGCTGCAGTGTGCAGTTGATATGCTGGTGAGCAGGTGATCTGTGAGGAATACAGGCAATGCCAGTGCTGGTCATTTTTTGGTTTCTTCCCTTTGTCAGGCTGCAATTCTGTGGTTTTGACTTGGTGGCTGTAACAGAAGTTATTAATCAGCTGTGTGATGAGAGTGTTACTAGTGTGGCACAAAAGTTTCCAGGCTCGTGACAATATTCTGCTATAAAGGCAGATTCCTACCAAGCTCTACATGATCAATATGCTCAGGTTGCTGAAAGTAATTGTAATAAACTGCAGCCATGGCTAAGGGGAATTCCTACAAAGTACTGTCAGACTGGTCCTTACCTCCTGCATGATGTGGCTCTGAAATGACTAGTTTAGAAACCTAGTTTCTAAATTTTCTCTGTTTTTACCCCTAGCCTACCAAAAAAAAAATTTTTTTTTCTTCTAATGGGAAGTTAGTTGTACAGCAAAATTATTTACTGAAGCATGGAGACCTTACTCCATTTCCTGTTTGAATCAGTAGAAAGGTTGCTATTGATTTTGGTGGGTTTTTTTTAGACAGGCTCTATGTTTCATCCATTTTTCAGTAGATTAATTCTCTGCTGATACATGCTTTGGCAAGGTTAGTCTTCCTCATGTTTGTATGTCTTTTGGGAAGGAATAGGAGTATAACAGAGAGTAAAAAAGTGTTTATTTAATAAGCATCATTAGAATATGAAAATGTGGATTGCAGTTGGTGGGTAGAATTACTTTATCCTGAATGTCTACAGGTATGATGGTTGAACTTTCTATTTTTCATCCATGGTGTAAAAGCTGCCAGCTCCTTTAAGATCTGATGCAACATGACATTTGTGTCACATTTTATCTGCTGACATTGATTTATGTTATGTCAATAGATGTGATGTAACCAGACACAGCCTAATAGATAATGATGTGCAAAACAGACATTTTTCTTCTTACTATACTTAGGAATAGTGTAAGATACCTCAAGAGGCAAAATAATCTATCTTTGACTTCATGAATGTGACATTGTCAAGGGGTAGATACTGTAAGGTTATATGCTATGTGTGACTCCCTAATGTTACCCATCTAAATAGGCAACTCAGCTTTGTCTTCAGAAATCACAATGAAGCACATAAAATACCATTAGAAGCATCAGTGGTTCCCTGTTTTCAGGTGTCATCTGCAGTTTTTACCAAGGTGTTGGTACCTGGAAGTTTAGTTCAATGAATATATATTTGGGGACTTTTTCAGGCTAGCAAGTGTGGAAAGAGGGGAAGCACTTGAAAGGACCATGCTTGGTAAATCCTGGGTGATACATAGTAAAAATAAATGTAATATCTCCCCTATAGTAAAATCTGCAGGGAGATGGAGCCAAAATGTCCTGCTGGCATTTTGGTCCCAGCAAGTATCATGAATCCTGGAGCTCCTTTGAACACAGAGTGGTTTGGAGTTGTGCTTCTCTGCAAGCAAATCCATTTTCAGGTGTTGGGGAGAACAAAATGTAAAGCACAGTGAGTCAATACCAATTCCTTGGTGTAGGAAATCCTCACTAGGTAAGAACCCAAAGATGTGATGTGGCCATTGAGCTGTTTTTTTCTGTGTTGACTCACAATGAGTCTAAACACCATCACTCAAAAGCACAGCATTTATGATGTCATTTTTAATTTTACCACTGCCATAAAGTAATATATCAGATAGCACCCATCATGCTACCAACTTCAGGCATGATAACAACTATGGACAGACAGGTATACTGCAAAACTGAGCCAAGGTAGCATGATTGTTCTGAAACATCTCAGTTTCTATGGGACTATTCCTCCTTTAAGTGATGGGTTCAGACCATCTGGCCGCCACACCTTACCTCAAAGACATGGATTTTGTCAGTATTCCACTTTTTACAAGATGAAATGCCCCTGGTGGAAAGATCTCTAAGCAGGCTTTACATGTACAATTCCAAGCGATGTATTTACAGCTGTGAAATAAAAAAGTTAGAATAGGTATTTGTCAGGGAGGCAGTAGGCTACGTAATTCATATTTTTTATGAAAGGCCACTTAGAAACACTTAAGAAAATCAGCATGTTTCCTGCTTCTCTGCAGTAAGCTGGTCCTCATAGTCATATGAACTGACATTCAGACCAACACAGAGTCAATAACAAGGTCTCAGGGCCACCAACAAGAGAAAATTAATCTGAATGAAGCACAACAGGAGCCTGCCTGCACGTGCACTTGAAGCACTGCCTGCTCTTCACCATTAGTGGGTGGTGAAGAAGTTGTGGCCACTGCCCATGCCCAATAACCCTCAGCCTGGCCACAGGCTCAGTTCAGAGCTAAACGTGGTAGAAAAGGAGGATGAAAGGTGTCAGGAGATGCTGTATCCAAACCCAGGTTGGGATATTGGCATATCTGCTCCTTTGTTAGCATTGTTAGCATAAATTTCTTGCTTCTAAGCATAACTGCAGTGCTGTCACTAAATGCTCCCCTGGACAGCTCCATCTGCTGCACATCTGGCTTTCCTTCATAAAGAATAATGGTATACTGGTAAAAGCTATTTGACAGAACCAGTCTTAGCTGTGGGTTAAGGAAATAAAATAAGGTCTAATGGGAGTTTAATGCACAGGCAGTTTAAGCTGGTGTTCATGCCTGGTGGGTGCCAAGCAGGAATGGTCCAGCCCAGGGACGTGGAGGTGTGGGATTGGTCACACAGACACCCTAGTCCTCCAAGGCCACACTAATGCTAGAGCTCCTCTGCACAGTTGGGCAGAGCCCTAAACCAGCTGCTCTCTGCATAGGAAAAGCTCAGCAAAGGTGGGTGACACAGGCTTTAACAGGGGGCTCACCCCATTCACCTGTGCCTCTGAAGATCTGGGTCAGGGTTTGAACTTCGATTTCATAAAAGTTGCTGCCATCTCTCTCCTGAAATCTGTAAAGGGCAGAGCAGGGGGAACTGCTTTTTGTCTTTCTGCTCCAGCTTGACTTACACCCAATTCTGCAAGCTCAAACTCAGTGAAAGGGAAATATGCTTTATTAGCAATGCTGATTTGATTAGGCTGGCAGAAGAACAGAGACAAACAGAAACCCTTCCCACTAGTCATTACTGTGTCAATGTCTCTGTGACCTGTAAAGGTTCTTTATATTTTTTGCCAGCTTCTTTCCCAGTACAAGCTAATGATTAATTTCTAGGAACTCTCATTATTTTTTTTCAAATCAAAAACGTACAAGTATTGTGATAACACTTAAAAGGCAAGAAGTGGCTGAGCTGTAGCAACGCTGGTCTGAGAGTCCCTGCTCTACCTGTTGACATTTCAGGAGGACTCTCATTATCCATGCTGCTTGGCTGTTTCCAGCACAACCACTTCTATAACTTTTTCCTAGAGGCATATTTACTTCCCTGACCCTACCTTGTGCTTTCCAAAACTCAAGCAGCTCTGATGGGTACATGCCATTTGATCGTGGCAAAGCTTGTAGCACTTTGGTAAGTGAATTGGCATGATTGCTCCTTACTGACAAAATCCTGACAGCTTTGAGATGGTTGCTGAGCAGGGTGTGCAGCATATAACCAGGATGGTGGTTTGAAATTACAGATAGTGATCAGAAGGGGTGTGCTTGGTGTCCACTTTTTAACAAAATACTGCTAATTACAGCAAAATTTCTGACAAATGTGGCTTTATGCATTTTTGGACATTTATTGACACATCTCCCTCCATGGTTTCTCCTTGAGATACTTGGAACTGCCAAGGCAGATAATGAAGATATAAAGCTGCATTCATACTTGGTCTGATATCTATGGCTAGTTTCCTATAAGGACAAACTTCACTCCTCCAGAGAACTGTACAAAGCACCTCACTGAGACACCATCTTCCAGCAAGATAAAATATTGACAAGCAGAAAAACTCTTTGGAAACTCCCCCAAAGAAGCAGTGTATTTAATCAGGGCTCCCACACACCAATATTCACTGCTCCTCTATATTACATCTTTAATATATGAACGTTTGTAAATGCTGGTTCTCAAATTCCATGTGTTAGATGCACTAGGGAGAAAACCTAAACTGCACTTGCAGTGCCAAGAGAGCTTGCCATTCTGTGACTAAGCCCAAATATTGTGTTAACCATGAGGATTAAATAGTGGATAGCAGTTGTCCCTTCTGATCGTTGTTGGGAACGGTGCCTTTTCTACACTCAGGACTCTGCCAAAGTGTTGCAAGAAAAAAGAAATTTGCTCTGTAGTCATCCATTTTCTCAGCTGTCAAAGCCTTGGCACAGTAATTAAGTCATTTCCGATAATTTTGGTCTGTGGTTCCTTGCATGCAGTGCAACAGTAGGGCCATTGTACACTGAACACTCAATGCAGGGAAGAGGACTGAAGTAAAAATACTGCATTAAAAAATCCATGGGAAGAACTGACCACGAGGCATCACTGACCATAAGGAGTCCTGGGACCAGTGACCTGGTTATTGCAGGACATTCTATCCATCCATTAAGCCATGGGGTTAATCCAGCAGTTGAATCCTTCTGTGCATTCTGCTACAGACAGGACTGGGGCCTTCCAAGACTCTGAGCAATTAAAACTCTTCTGATTTCACTTCAAATTCAATATTTTTTTTTTATTTTTAATTTCAATTCAATGTATTTGTATATGCAGTAAAGTGGTGGGCTTAATGTATGGGAAACGAGCGTTTGGAGGGATGGAAAAAGAAGCAGTTGGAAAAAAGTCTTCAATAATTAGTTAGAATTGACTTTTAAAAGACAAAGTCTACATGAAATGAGGAGGTTGAAAGCTGGGCCACTGTTTAAATAACATATACCAGGGTCTTTCATATATTTGGTGCTGCACCACAAGTGTACCAAGTGAACTCAAACTGTCCTCATTCTCCCCTGTTCTTCACAGTCTGCTTCTTGCATGTGTGTTCCTGGAGGGAGTTCCAGTGGGGCAGATGCTGTCTATGCAGAGTCAATGTCAGGCACAATCATGAAGCTGTAGTTCTCAATTTCCTTCTTATGCTAAAGACCTGGAAATCTATGGAAACCAGACTCATTTCAGTCTCCCAAGTCCATATATCCTTCAATTGCCAATGTTAGTTTTTAGATCCAAGATAAATCTAACAGTTTGGGCAACAGGAGAGATGTATCTCTGTATCTGAAAGTTCCTTATATTGTTTTAAAATCCCACTTGAGTGCTATATGCTCCTTCAAAATGCTCTTAATGAATTTGTTCATTATAACAAGTCTTGTAAAAATTCTCAATCATTTTCTTTTGTGCTGAATCTGTCAATATCAACTGTTCCACCCTAAGGCCTTGGTTAGAAAACTGGGCATTTCTTCTGTGATTTTCTTTACTGAGACTTTTGTCTCATCACTGAAACAGAAATGTTTTACTAGTTAAGTGGAGGAAAAAGCAGTTAAGGCAGATTCTGTTTTATCATTTGGCTAAAGCAGAGCTCCTCAGAATTCAGAATGGTGGTTTACTGCAATGAATTCCATATACAAATTATTCATGTGGAAAAAGAATTTCTGAATTCCTTCTGAAACACCTTTTCTTCTGTAGCGAGACAAGTTAATGAAGAAATTTACAATGTAGTGTTTGTTAGTGATATAGAGAAGCTTATTCTGCATCTCAAAGGTAGATTTGTATTATTTCCATTATTTTAAACTACTTCATCCACAATTTAGAAACAGCAGATATAATAATTCCTGCAGCTGAACTTTTTAGTTAACCGCTTCTTCTTTGTCAAAAGGTGCCCTAAACTGACCACTGGGTTTTTAACTAGGCACGTGTGCTTTTAGCCCTGGTCAAAAGCATTTCCAAAGGGGAGAAGAAAAAGGCTGAGTAAAACCAGATTTATTTTGGCTGCTCATCTTGTTGTTCATCCCAGTTGCTTTGGTCCTGTCTCTCCTTGTAGTGATGCAGTGGTATGCTCCCAGCAGTGAAAATACCCTCTCCATGTGCAGGCTGGTCCCAGCATGGGAGAGAGGGAAGAAACAACCTTCAGCCTGCTTAGCCTTAAGTTTTGGTAGCCTGTATGACATGAAACTGGGATCTTCCAATTGGAGCAAGTAATCCACATTCACCCATTTCTGTGCAGCATAGACCCCTGAACACAGCTCCTTGGCAAGCCACTGCCTCTGGGTTTTGATCTGGAAGAAGGATCTGGTGCCATTCCCCATAGGATGTGGATGTGTTTTCCAGGCCTGTAATGCTTGCAGGATATTATGCCACTGAGTTGGGTTTCTCCTGAATTGTAGCTGGTACATACTAGTGGCATAGATGATAAGGGGGAATAAAATAAAATAAATTAAAAAAAAACAGCTTAAAAAAATTTTTTTAAAGAACTTTTATTTCTAGATTAATGCTTTGGAAATTTTCTTTCTTCTTGATTGTATTCTGTACTGCATTTCTGACGTACTCTAATTGGGAAATAATTAGATTGCTAAATGGAATAGGTAAGAGATCATGCTTGACTGCAGTTTGATTTCCTCTGACATAGATAATACATTAGAGGCCTGTCTCAAGCATCACTAGTACCAGTAATCTTGTTACTTTGGTCCAGTGTTGAACTGACAGGTATCACCATTTCTCCATCCTCTGGTTCTTGCATGGCTTGGAAAACTGCTGCAGCTCTGGAGCAGATCTGGCAGGCAGAGTAGTTCCTCTTTGAAGCAACTACTTGGTTCTGTTGTTTTCAGAGGGTTTAAAAAGGCTAAACAGAAATTCTAAGCAAATTAGCAAGAAGTAAGAAGGAGTAGAAAACAGAGGCAGAAGAATGAAGTTAGAAGACATTAACCAGTTAGATGTAGTAAACAGGAGAGTGTAGTTTTCTGTTTTCAGGCAAAGGTTGTACACTGATTTAAAAGGGATTCAAGAAACTTCAGAAGTGAATTGAAACTACTCTATCAACTCACACACAGATGCATTTGAGAGTGTAGCTTCCAAACTTAAAGCAATGAATTCCACTTTGTGGTGAAACTAAGTCATAAAATGGTAATTATGCAGCTGAACCTGAAAAGAATAGCAACACTATAGAAAAACTTGAATTTTTTTTAGAAATGCAGAACATGATGATATTATGAAATTAATTGAATAGAAAAACAACATTCACATAAAATATTTGACTCAGGGGACACAACTTTGTCTGCAACTTCTTCCTTATTTATATAATATAATTATATAAATATAATATATAATAAAATATAATAATATAACATATTAGGAAATAACAGATTAATCTAAAGCACCAAAATGTGCAGTTTGCAAACCAGCAGCAGTTCAGCATCCAAGGGTTTTGCTGTGCAGCAGGCTGGTCTCCTACCATGCTGCAGTCCCTGCTTGCTGCCCGACTGCAAGCTTGGAAACAGCAAACTGAGGCACTCATTTGTTACTGTGTTTTTAATAGGAGCTTTTCTGATTATGTCAGATTTTATTTATTTAATTTAGGATACTCATTTATTTACAGACCTGATCTTGAGGCCTGATCTAATCTGTCACTGTTCCTCTTCAACAGCAAGAATATTTAGACAATTTGTCCACTGCTGAGGGAAATCAAGGGATGGTTGTCATAGGCTCTAATGACAATCCTGTATTAAGGATGCTTTAGGAATAAGAAATCAATGAGACAGTGGTTTGAAATGACTCAAGGATTTTCCAACCTAGTGATTTAATAACACAGTAAATAAAAAAAAAAATCTTAGTATATACTAATGGCTTAGAACAGAATTTGCTGAAAGGAATTTTCTGATACTTCTTTTATCTTCTTGACATAATACATTTCAGCTACGATTTCCCCTCTCTGTTCCATATAACATATTAAAGATGGGGGGAAAAAAAGTATCATATTAATTCTGAGATTTTCATGAGTCTTTTTGCTCACTATTTAACTAGAAAGGCATTAAAATACAAATATTTAATTAACTGATAGATCAATTTATGCCAAGTTTGAAAGTGGTTCTTCTAATGTATGCCTGGAGAAGCAACAAGGAGAAAAATCCCTTACTTTGAGATGTGTTTAAGGTGTTTTCAATTCTTTTCTGCAGAGATAAACCTTTTTTGATCTCATTCTTTTGTAAAGTAACTCTTTGTCAGATTAAATATGAAGATCTCTACCAGAAAGCACTTGGCTTTGACAAGCCTGACAAAGATCTGTGTAGCCTGAAACATGGTAATGGCTGGCACTGAAATGAAAAGGACTTGGATAATGAATAAAGAATATTTCAGTAGCATGACTCATAAGTAATAGAAAAGCAGCTCTGGCAATGTCTGTACTAATTACAGACTAGTTGCCATGTTGTAACAATCATAGGTATTAAGTGTGTGGGCTGCTGAAATGTGTGGGCATCCTGCTAAGCTTGGTATCAGTTCCCTGCAACTGAAATAACTTAAATCCTGTCTGTCCCAGCTGGAAAGTGTGCAATGTATGTAGGTGCCTAAATATGCTCTGAGGGTGACTAAATGTGTGTATCTTTTCTTTTTCGGGGTTTGTTTTTTTGTTGTTTGGCTCTCCTGGCCACAAACTTTTTGAGCTGTTAGAAATCATGGAGGAAATGATGTGCTGCATGAGAAATCAGCTCACTAGCCTGCTGCAGTCTGGTGCTCTGGGTTTGTTGCTCATTGCCCATTACTGCCACAGTATCACAGCACTGCATTTCCAGACTCTAGTGGTGGGGTTGAAGAGCAGGAGCAGCTGCCTTTCCAAGCTCTATTAGCTCTGTGCATGGAGATGATGCTTGGCTTACCTCTGGGATTTCACAGCATGAAGTAACATGGGCTGCTGTGGTTTTGAAAAGCAGAAGGCTAGTAGTTAAGTCTTGGATGGGCAGTTTGGAGCTGCTTGATGAATGTCTATAATGGGACAGCACTGCTGAGGGACTGCATATCTAAGGGATGGGATTCCTGGTCTGGTTAGAGAGGGATGGGCTTAGGCAGTAAGATACCAATGTGTCTCAAACCTGCAATTTAAAGAACCCAGGTCCAGATGTGGAATTTGCTCCATTTCAACAGTTAATGAATTGTAAAATTATCCAGGCTTCATTTTCTGTTTCTTTCAAGGTTCTTGCTTCCTAAGTTTAGGTCATTATTTCCCTGGGCACCTTTTGCCCTTGCCCACTCCTTGTCTTTCTGTCCTTAAGAATTAGAGGATTTCTGTCTCACTGTTCTGAAAGAGAGGGACTCTCCTCTGCCCATTTCCTAGATGTCTGAGGGATGTGAAGGATGGTGCACGACTGCACACAACAGTGCTCTAAACCTGCTAGGTCTTGACAATGGCATTGTCTGATAGGAGATTTCTGTCTTTTGGTGGTGTGTGGTGGGAAAGGTGGTCCCCATGCTGGGAAACCTATGCAAAGAAAATACATCCATGGGTATTAACTATCCATGGCTACCATCTGATGATGTTTAAAATATCATCTGAGGCATGCCTCGGGATGAAGGATCACAGACTGTACCAGGGAAGGAGAATGAAAGATGAGAGTGATGTTTTGGGAAGGAGGGATGGATTTGGTTTTGGATTAATGTCTCCAGTAATGGAGAACTGAGAGAGGATAGAAAATACCTCGTGCACTGTGACCACCTTCTCTAATCACACTAATGTGACTGTAATGAAAATAACATTTATTCTGTCATTATTCCCCACATAATGCTCCCTAGATTTGCTGCTTTGTTGCCAACATTCCAATGAACAAAACCAGGGATATTTTTCAAGCATCTCAGTTGTAATGGAGAGAACAAGCTGCCAGCAGACTGTGCTAATGTATTTGCTTTGGCACCATCTCTCACTTGCTGTATGGCTCAGGGTACCAGCAAAGGCTGAGCTGAAGTAGAGCCAGGGTCTCCTGTTCCCATCTTTGCTGCTCCCTAGGTGCTGCTGAGCAAGGGAGAGAGGTCCCAAAAAGCTCAGCACACCTTGCTTGGTCTCTTGCAAAGCTCTTAATCACTGTGTGTCTTTATGTGAACAAAACAGAACAGCAGAGTTTGCAGATTGTTCTGTGAATTAATCCTGCTGAATCCATGCAGGAAGGCTGCCTGATCACCATTTGGGTGAAGAAGTTTCTTTCCTCTTTGTCAGGTTCACATATTACTTGCAATTATCGATTTTTAAAGTTAAATGGAACATACTGGTTTTAAAACTCTATTGTTGAGCACCAACATCCTCTGTAGGTTCAAACTGGCCTGGACTTCCTTCACTATTTTTCCTTAAAAGGAAGACAAGCTGAGACCAACCACCAGAACATTTTCCAGCCATTTCTACAAGTGTATTTCAACTATAAAACCACAAAATTCCCATAACTTTTGAGTTTATGTTTTGAAGAATATAATTTCCCATATACATTGAAATAAATATTTGCAACTACAGCAATGATGCAGGTTCTTATTTAACCCCCAAATACACATATGAAGTCACCTGGAGAATACCTGCTTTGTCCAACACTTCAGTATGGAAGTGTATGTAACAAAAACCCAGCTTCATGTGAGTGAATGTTTATGGCTCTGCACAACAAGATGTTTATATCATTCACAATCTTAGGAGCACTTACAGCATTTCTTTTCTGCCCATGGCATAATGGGAGGTTTCTTGTAATGGACTGGTGTCATCTGTGGGATGAGCCACAAACAGTGGTGTTTCCAAGTGGTCATAAGAAGGGAGAGCTTTTCAAATGCAGGTAGCACTCTCCTAGAAAGAGCCACTGCAACAAATGAACCAAGGAATCATGGAAGATGGAGAGGAGCAGCTCCTTCCATCACAAATGACCCTGTGACACCCTAGTTTCCACTTACAGGGAGTGAAAAGCAAGCCAGGAGAAAGGAGCAGGGCTCCCACCTGACCTTAAGCTATGGTAAGCAAGTGGAAGTGAGGACACATGTGCTCATAGAATTTTGCCTAAATGTTGGTATTTTCTTCCAGGGCCTAAAACATGCCAGGACTTTGGAAAGCTGGCAGAACCTGCTCCCTTTCACTGGCAGGCATCCTGGTAAAAGTGAACCATAAACAGCCTAGTGCTAGTGTGATGCTGGAGGATGGAGGATGAGGACAGAGCAGATGTGACATGCAGAGGGAACTGGAGGGTGATCATCATCCCAGGGCAATCCTTTTCCCACACAGCTCTGACAGATTCTCCATGCCCAAGGAAGGGGCAGAGCTGCAGTTCACCCCGGTGCTGATTGCAGTCCACGGGAGGGTTCAGGTAGAGCAGGCAGCAGGGAGGATGTAGCAGGACACAGTGTCCTGTGGGTGTGATAACCCCATTGCCTCAAGCTGTTCTTATTTTGCAGGCTGAATTATTTCCAATCCTTCACCCACAGTGTGCACTAGTAGAGTAGAGAGTGCTTTTGCATGGGCGGTGCTCTGCTAAGAAGCTGTGTGGCAAAAGACAGATGCTATTAATAACCCTTGTGCCACCATCTCTCCTACACCATGTGCATCTCTCAGTAACTCTGCAGCACAGACCCTGCAGATTATTGTGGTTTTTACAGCTGGATCATAAGACAGGAATACGTCCCAGAGCTCACAATGAGAAGAACACCGAAACACAGTCGTGCAGAATTTGCTTTATATATGTTGTTTGAAAAGGTTTATCAGTGGCAAAATACATGGCCCTGCAGGGAGGGAGATGTTGTTTCAGTAAATGAACAAATAAACTGGTGTCTCTATTCAGTAGTGTCTTGAAATGTCTCTTACTACCAACTCTGTCATGCAAGGTCAGTGTATTCGTGGAGGAATTAGCTCTTCTGTCATTTATTTGGCTAACATGCAGATATCTGTGCCAGCAACAGAGCTGCCCTCCTGAGAAAGACAAATTCCTGAGCAGACCCTGGGACCAAGGGAAGCTCTCAGAAATGCTCAGCCATTGCTTGCACCCATGCTCTGGGATGGTGAATCTCTCAGTGGAGTCTAAGCCAAAGAGATGCCCTTTACATTTGATGATGCCACTTAAATAACAAAAGGTTGTAACAGAACTCCAATATTTGCATTCACTTTCCAGGTCAAGATTTAAAGGCTTATTGATGAGAGTTACACAACCCACACCCCAAAGCTGTCTTACAAGTATTACCTTTTGACACCTAAACTGGTGGCAGAATCCATAGCGTGACGCTGAGCTTTGTGCTGAACAGCAACTGCCCATCATGTGCTGTAGTGTGCTTGCCTTTCATTTTGGACAAGAATGAGAGCAGACATTACCTTAAATATTCACAGAGAAATGTCAGCACAGATGAGGCAGTACAGGGGGAGGAATGGAAGTGGGCTTAGCATAAATAATTTATGGCCATGAGGCATGAATAGCTATTCTGGTCATATTCTCAGCAATATTAGTTTAATAATGCAATGCAACTCCTTTTAATGGTAACTTGTAAATAATACAAGCACTTCTTATTGGAAACATATCGGTTTAGGATGCCTGGCTGGCAGCTTGTAATTTTAAGAATTATCATAGGAGTTGCACTAAAAAAATCCCACAGGGAGAGTCCTCCCCATTGCAAGCCATAACAAAGCTTGTTTTTAGAAAATAACCACCTTAGCTGTTGGTGAGGGCAAGAGCTTTGCATGTGGAGCTCATAATTTCAGAAATATCTGAAATGCCTTAGCACCCAGAAGCACCAAGCAGCCTTGACTAGGTGATAGTTATCCAGCTAAAGGTGAATTTTGTATTCCTTTCATGTACAGTGTAGCTGTACTGGTCATACTATTCAAGGATTTTAAGTTGACAGGTGTATTAGGTTAAAAAAATCTCCTAAAAGACAGTTTCTGAGATCTCTGGTTTCCCTGTAAATTCATGTCTGCCTTTGATTTCTGCAGCCACCTTTAATTCTGCACTGCTAGCTCAGCTTTGCTTTACAGGCAGTTTTGGCACAGAGCAGTTGTGATACAGCTGCATTACAGACTATTGAACTTACTTGTTCCTGAGGTAGTCAAAGCCCCTGCCAGTCACCTCCTGCAGCTCCTCCTCAGCATGCTGCTTCCCAGGGGGCTGTGGGGGGCTGCTTCCTGCACTTGTTTTGCTGGGATAATGTTAGATATTTGCACAGTCTCCGTGTCTGAATCACTGTTCACTTCATGGGGGGTGTATTTTTTCTTGCCTTTTCTTGTTTTCACCCTTTGATACAATGATTTGTTTTGCCACAATCTTGCATATGACTTCACATGTAAGACTTCTTCCATTGCCCTACTTTTTGCCAGTGCACTAACGAGGCTTCCTTTCCAGTTTGTTTATCTCCTATTCTCTACTCTTTCAGGTGTTGTATTGACTTTGTGAGGTGCTAACAGGCTTGTATTTTCAAACTTTCCTAACACTTCAAAAAAAGAAATAATTTAAACTGCTTCCTTAGACTCTGCATCTCAACACAACCTTTCCTGATGATATACACTGTGATAGATCTGTCCTGGCTTCACATGTTGTCCTTCTTCCACAGTTGAGAAGAAATTTAGTAGTAACTCAAGGATAGAGAAGACAAAAGCTGTCTGATCTTAGCTGAGGGTACAGTTTTGTATACCAGAACTAGCTGGATAGCACCATTCCCTATGTGGGAGATCTTGGCTGGATAATCAACAAGGCCACTACAAGAAGAGAGTACTGTTGATGCTTAGACTGGTAGTTGTACATCCTCTGTAGCAGAGAATATCAAAATTAGTTGAGGAAATCCATGATGAAAGAGCAAAGTCACATAGGTGTCTTACAACATGTTAGAGCAAGCAGGATGGCTTGTGGGATGAAAAACACTGGAACTGGGAAATTGAGTCTCAGGACTCAAGAGTAGGAAGCTAGTTGTTCCATATTAAGAGCTGTCATTAAAAAAGCCAGTTCTGTCTTTGACATTTGCTGAGATGGAAAATCATAGCTGCCAGGTGTCATCTTAAACTTCCTATTCCATCTATTATTAAGGAAAATTATCTTGAACACACTAGGTTTATGTCTGAGCTAGTGAGACATCTGAAAAAGGCACACATAGCTAAGAACAATGCTTTGAATTTTTGTAATACCCAGGATAATTTTATCAGAGCAGGATTTATGTGGTGATGCATTACATTAGCCTAGTGCTGTGCAAGACATATGGAAATTGGTGATGGATTAGATTTCAGAAAGCTTGTAAAAAGAGTCTTGCAAGACCTTTAACCTTAAAATCGTTGGTAGCTGAGCAATCCATTAAAATCAGCATTGAAGTAATCCTTGGCTAGTACAGTAGTAAGAAATATGCTTAGTGATTAGCAGGTTCTGGTCACTTTTTAAAAAGTTTCATATATAGCTGTACAAAAAATAGCTCTGATAATGGCAGCCCCAAGATCTCATTCAGTTGTAAGAAAAATTGGATGTAGAACTGGGAAAGTCACATGTGGGTATTTTGTGAAGAGCACATAAACTTCACTGAGAGCTTGATGCACTGCCAAGGGCCCTTTGCAGCCCCCCATTGTCTGCAGCCCACACGGGCAGAGCTGCCACCAGAAGCCCAAGATCCCTTCTTGGGAGGCTTCACTGGGGGTTTTCAGGGTTTGTTTCATACAGTTGCAGCTCATGCAGAAAGGTTATGTGAAGGTCCTTTAGCTTTGCTTGGTGCTGGCCAAGTCCCCAGGCAGTGGTGTCTCGTGTGGCACACCCAAGGCTCCCCAGGCCTTGTGGTGACAATACTGGTGTTTCACACTTGTATGTGTCCCTGGCTGGGTCAGAGCTTGTGTCTACCCATACAATAGTTCCCTCAGTGTCAGAGCAGATTATTCTGCCTAGGCAGTGATCTGCCAGTCTTGTCTACACTGCTTTACAGAGCCTGTGTGCCTAAAGTCACCCGGCATAAATTTCAGGGCTGGAAATAGAAGTTTAATGGTGGAAGTGCAAATCAGATTTTCCTGTTGGGCACTCACAGCACTGGCAGCATGTGGGGCTTGCTGAGTCTGTAGGGAACAAGATCAATGTGAAAGGATTAATCACCGGTGATGAATGCTGGAATATATATGTCTGCATGGAAAAAAGAAGTGCCAACAGTCTGTATTTTGAGCTACTGGTGAGAGGCTTAATGTTGCAGAAAGGGAATTTCTCTTGTAATGCACAGAAAATTCACTTCCACCATGAACTTGCCTTATTCTCCATGGCTCTTTTTGCTCCCATTGTTAAATGCCAGGTATGAAGCAAGGCAGGCTGGTAGCATAATTTTTTACCAGTACTGGAGGCACACTGGGGAACTGCAGGTTGTCAGAGGTCGTGGGCAGGGCTATGGGCAGGCCAGTGTGCACTTCCCTGGCCTCATGGGGCCCTTGCAGCCACCCCATATCGAGGGATTCCTACAAGCAACTACAGTGAGAAAACTGATGTGTTAGTGGCTTCCTCTGAAGGGAGAACAAGAATAAAGTGGTGGCTGTTCAGGTCACAACACCCAAGCTCATACCAGGGGTGAGCAGGTACACCTTCACCTCTGCAGCTAGGCACAAAAGAGAGGTTTGCAGCACCAGGCTCTGTGTTTGCACAGCTCCTGCAGAAGCAATGTCACCTGTGCAGCATGAGCCTGCCAGGAACTGGGATTAAGCAAGGGCCTTTACAGTTTTGCTGGGAGAACAAACATCCATTTAACAAGCTCTAACAATCATTTCTGTTCTGATATGGGCCTTCAATTTGATGTGCACTTGCACACTTGATTCATACTTTCTGTCCTTCTTAAAATGATTCCCCAAATATTCCACCCACTTCTGACATGTCATCTTAGTCTAAGAAGGGATACTTAGACTAATCCCAATCACTGCCTACTCTGTAAAACATATAATTTGATGGTATTGTCCATCACTAATCACAAGAACTATTTGTTTCATCATTGCAAGGATTGAATTAACTTTGTTGACCAAAAAAGACCATTATTGTTGGCTGCAGCAGCTGCTGGAACAAATGAGGAGACCATCAGTGTGCAACACACAGCAACTTTGAAAGCTTGTTTTGCCTTCTACCTTTCCTTTCCAGATGCCAAGTGCTAGTGAGTTGTGCCAAAGTTTCAGAGTAGCAATCACATCAATTTGAGCAGAGAACAAGCTGTCATAATTCACTATACTAATGAAAATTATGATGACACCACAACAAAAATCCTTGCCAACCTAATAGTTTCACACCACCACAGCACAATGTTATTTGAAAACTGATGTTCTTAGTAGCGTGTACAAGCTTAGGAACAATTTCTGAGGGTGATTAAACACCAAAGCAAAGTGAAGTTGTATGGAGAATTTAGTCTAAACACCAGCATTATTTCCACTGTATTAGAGAAAACAAGTTCAGTAAAGCATGATAGAAGAAAATGTGGGGAAAAAGTAATTTTTGGCCATAGAAATGTTGGGGATTCAGTGTTGCTGCCATGCAACATTTCACTAGGAAAGATGTAAATGGGGATGCGTGTTCAATTTGCTACCACTGAATTTTCTGATGTGGGGAGGAAGTTAAAGTAGTTGGGGGGAAAAAAAAAAAGGATTAAAGGCATTTTCTGAGGAAGAAAATTCAGGCTTTCTGTAGTGTGTTAGCTTAGAACTTGCACAGAGGGAAAAGGAAAGAAACTGTAGATCCCATCCATCCCCAGTATATTCATCACCACATGCATTATGTACATGTATTTGCTTCATCATATTTTGGAGGACTGTGTGTGGAGGAAAGAATCCACAAAGGTTTTTCAGGGGAAAAAAAACATGAATTCAAATTCGTTGTAGGGAGCTGTAAGAACTAGTTTGTATAATAAGATCTGCTTCAAACTCTATCCCCAGCAGTGACTCATGAAGAAGAATGTCAAACTGTAGTAAATTCAAGGAATAGATACAGCATTAAAAGACTCAAGGAAAGAAAAAAATGAATGTGCAAGTGGGCAGTCAAAAGGAAAATGAACAACAAGGAGGCTGGTGGGAGGATGGAGGAGGAACAAAGGGAATCTGAGGCAAGGAGGTGAGCTAGGAACGTGACAATATGATAGAAATATGATCCTCTCCTATTTTATTATATATTCAATACAACTTATTTGGAGGTATTGTTTCTCAAAATAAATTTGAAAAAGAGTTTTTAAGTGAGAAGCCTGTTTGGATCACTTTAGCCTTGGCTTGTAGACAAGGCCAGGGGAATAATACTTTGAAAGTGTAATTCACAACAGCTACAGTTTGAATCTCAACAAGACATCCAGTTCCTATGCTTCTGTAATGTACAGAAATACAGTATTTCCAGCACTGGTACTTTTTCCAGAGGAGAGGTGACCCATGCAGTGGCCTTTGACAGCCCAGAGCCAGCAGCCCACAAGCACTCATTTGTATTTGTGCAAGTTCTTGTGCTTCCCTGGGATGAACTCAAAATGGCTGGAGAAGGGAAGCCATGCTACCATGGTCTAATAGCCTCAAAGGAGGAGATGATAACTGAAGACTGAAAAAAAAGCCATGAAAATAAAAAAAAAAAATTCAAGTTGGGCTGCTGATGGGCAAAGGTTCTCTGCATCCTGCTCATTTGACTTCACAGCCCACCATTCTCATCTCACACAAACTCAGAGATGCTCACAGCCAGTCTGTGTCTGCTGGGAAGATTTTTAGTATGATTACTGAAGGAATTGGGGGATTTGCATTCAGTCTAGATTTTCCTCCCCATGCCTGTCCCTGGCCATCCTCTAATGAAGTGGGACAGCATGGATTTCCATCAGCTGCATTTCAGAGGACTATAGGACTACAGCAAGGAGAACCAAAGGCAGAGATAGCTTGGTTAGGAGAATAACTGCAGATATTTCATCCTCTCAGCTCTGCAGATATTTCTGAAGATCCCTCACACAAAGACAGTCCAACCACCACTCTTAGCCACTTGTCTATGTTGCTGCTCCCTGTATGCAAGTGACCTGTGCATCATCAGCTGTGTAACAGCCTAACTTCTGGGTAACAAGACCACTGCTACTGGTTTGAAACAAAAGCCAGGACCCACACAGGGGCAGCACAGGATTCTCTGCCCTGCATCCTCCAGGACACCTGAGTCCAGGGCAATGATAATGGCTCTTCTCAAAAATGTTCTCAGTCCAAGATATCTCACCAAGTGGAAGAAACCCATACAAAGCCAGCTTCAGTGGCTGCAGACCTTCTCTGCTCTGTGCCCTTTGAGCAGCAGAGGACTGACTGCATGCACATGATAAGCTAAGTGCCTGTATTTATAAGGCATGAGGGCTCTTTTTGTTGCACAGCATACTAAAGTGTTTACTGTGTATTTCTCGATCTAGAATCACTCTGTTTGCTCTCTTGGGATTTTAAGCCTCTCATTCAGTTGAGGCAAAAATAATATATCTTTCCTGTGAAAAAAAAAAGACATTAAATTGCCAGTAAAGTTTCTTTGCTTATGCTAGAGTTTCCAATAAATGACTGTGTGTGCCTACTGCCAGCACTCACAAACCTGGTAAAGAAGTGGTGACAGCATGTAGCTGTGCAGCATTTTCTGTAGATGAGGGTGAGATGCATCTTCTCATCTGAAGTATCACTTGTCTCATCAAGATTCATTAGCCACAGGGAAAACCTTCCCAACCTGTACAGAAATTTGTGGAAGAGTTAGTTAAGTATCAGTCCATGCACTGTCTGAAATGCTGAACTCTCCTATGTGCTCGAATCTCCCCTCTAGGAAAATCCTAGGACTTAACCAAGAAAGAGGTGAAGGATGTGTTTTGATTTCAAAGAGGACAAGAGGGAAATGCAAAGTGGCAAACTCTTTAAAAAGAGCACTGCATATATGATAGTGCTCTTCAAGCCCCATCTTGCATCTTAAATGTAGTTTGCAAGGTTAACAAAATCCAGACGGTCACACTGGGAGTGCTGAATCATTACATTTCACACAGTCCTTCACACTGTGAAACCTGGATGGTTCCCAAGAGTGAACAATCTGGAAGTAAAAATGTGTCTGATCAATAAAATGAAATGGCTTGAAGAAATCTGAGTTTAGTGCTCTCTAAGTCCTAATTGGCTTTGCAAATATCAGAGGTGACCTTGCCCTTCACAGCTCAGCTATTATAGAGGTGTGCAGGGTTCTTACAAGAGGACAACAGTGTAGTGGTGATCCTGATGTTCTTGATAACCCAAAAGACACAGTCTACAGGAGAAATCAGCACTGAGAGGGGAAAATGTGGAACCTGATGAGATTGAGGTTTTCATGCCCTGCTTGGGTTATGAGCTCATAACATAAATTCTTCTCTACATCAGATATTGGCTAATACCTATCTGCAGGACTACTTGCTAGCTGTTTATTTTTTTTTCAAAGATACAAGATGTAGACACATATATCACTAACCTGGGTGAGCTCATAAAAAGGCAAGTAAAAATAATCATACAGCTTGAGCTATTTAAATAGGGAAGTTAAAAAAAAAAAATCCATCCCAACTGGCTTTCAACTCTCAGTCCCATAAGCTAAAAATCATCTGCTTTTACTTGAAGAATGCTAAAATCTCCAGAGAAAATGCTCTTCTCAGAAGCATGTCTGGGAGGAATATACTTCAGAGGTTTTTCAGTGGTTACAGTGGTTATCCAGCAGAGACAGCCCAGCAGAGTCCAGACATCTCCTTCCACAGGTGCTCTGATCCCTCCTAGGACACAGACCTGCACTTTCATCAGTGCCATAAAAAACGTCAGGGAAATGTGCAGAGCAAAATCTATTGTGTACCCTCACAGAGATAACTGGAAAAACAGTGAGCTTCAACACACTGACTTCAAAAAGTCAGGTTTGAATGGAATTCCCAGCAATGACCAGAAGTATCCCCAAAGATATGTTTTGAACCATTCTGCCATAAGGTGAGCAGAAGCTCCCAAAAGTCTCTCTTGCCTTGCCACGTGGGTTTGAGCTGACAAGAGAGGTTTGCCTTTCTGAGACTATGCAGCCCTGCCAGGCTTTTACTGCCATTGTTAAAAGTTTCCCTGTTTCATTACCTGCATTTTGTAACCTGGCACTGAAAACTCACTTTGAGCCAAAATGGAACAGTTATCCATTGCAATGAGAAAATTGTGCCCTTGTCTTCTTAAAAATGTCAATGATACAAATACAAAATGAGATTTTAATATTTAAACTCTATTGAACAAAACACTTGATGTTGGTGAGGAGTGAACGATGATGATCCAGGAGGGCAGCAGGAGAGAACAGTTTTTCTTGCTTGCATTCTTCACTGTTGCAGGAAAAGGTCTTGGGATATTGAGTGCCTATCACCTGGCTCGGGGCCTCAGGCAGCCCCACAACCTGGGGCACATGAATAATAATTATTTTTCTATCCATATGAACTCTGTGTTTGAGCTATTGCTCTGACTAGCCACTGCATGCTTTGCTTAGTATCAAGAGCAGGTGTGCTGAGGTATTTGCCAACATCCATCCCAACACAGTCACCAGTCCCCACCATGGGCTGATCCTGGGGTTTCTAGAGCTGAAAGCACAATCCAAGTTGTCATGGTTTATGCCCAACTAGCTGGCAACAAAGCAGATATGCAGCTGCTCACTCACTTCTTCATCCCTCATCTGGGATGGAGAGCAGAAAATACAGCAAAAAGCTCAAGGGTCAAGACAAAGGACAGGGAAGGCTCACTGACTAATTATGGTCTCAAGCAGAAGACACACTTGCCTTGGGAAAAATTAATTAAAAAAAATTAATTCAATTTAATTAAAAAAAAAAAACCCACACCACCAATTTACCAAAGGAATAAGAGTAGAACACTGATAAATAAACCTTTCCTCCACTTCTTCCTTCTTCCCAGGCCCAGGTCTGCTACTGCCTCCCCCAGAGTGGCACAGAGGATGGGGAATGAGAATTGCAGACAGTTCCATGTTGGTTTTGCTGCTCCTTCCTCCCCAGGGCAAAGCTCCTCCAAGTCCTCCTCTGCCATAACATGGTGTCACTCCTGTGGGACACAGCCCTCCACAAACCTCCTACCAGCGTGGGTCCTTCTGCAGGCCATGATCTGTGGATCTCTCCAGCATGGACTTCCCTCAAGAATCCTGGGCTTCTTCATGAGCAGTCCTCTGCTGCAGCACAGGGTCAGGAGCAGTCCTTTGCTCCAGCACAGGGTCCTCCACAGGGATTCTGCCCCACCACAGATCTCCAAAGGGATGCAAGGACTCATCCTGACATGTCTCCACAGGCTGAGGGAAAACAGCTGCTCTGGCCTCCCCCACTCCTTCCTCACCAGCCTCTATGATTCACTCTCCAAAATCCTTTCAGGCACAAACCTAAGGGCTAGACAGACCCATAAAAGTGTTGCATCTAGGGGCACCTCAACAGATGTCCTAAAAGGCACACAGATATGTGGATTTCATTGCCACAGACAGGTTTCCCCAGAGCCACTGCAAAGCTCAATTGACCTTGGGCTCACAAGTTCCTCCCACAGCTGTGAAACCAGAGTCTTCAATCAAGTAGTTTCCACAGGTTCTCTATGACTAATTCAGGAAGGCAATCTTTGCCATTCTCATGGCTTTTGTTGGATTTGACAATATAGTGGCCATAACTATGAGATTTGCTAAGCCTTGAGAACATGGAATTGTCAGCAAAGGGATGGACAACTCTTTTATTGGAAGTCACTTCTCCCCAATCCCCCATCAATTAATTCACATTTCTGTAGCTCTAGAAATAAATCCATAGACCTCCAAGAGAAAAAGTGGTAACTAGAGACAAACTGTGGTGCCTAGGGTGATAATGGTACTGTATAACCTTATGATGGCATGGTAAATAACCAGTATAATTTTCTTGTAATGTATGTATTATTTTATCAAGATAAACATTAGGGAATGTATCCCATCTCTTTCTGTTTTTTACTTCCCATTAAGCTTCTGACTGCTTCAGTGAGCCCTCTGCTTGGCTGTGGTCTGGTGGTCTGTAACTTTCTGCAATATGATATTATCATTTCTCAAGTCCTGTTCAACTCCAGCTGTAACTTTTCATGGACAAAGATAGATGCCATGAACACAGGCAAAATTTATCTCAATTTCTCCTGGATAGAAAAAGTAACTGAGGGGTACCATGCTGGAAGCAAACTATACTGCTTGAATGAATTTACAGTAAGCAATAAAAATAGCAGGGAGGGACGACTTACTGTTGGGAAAGAAGGTAATATATGATATCAGTAATTCACTTTTAAAACGATGCTATTAAGCAAGTATAAAGGTGATTATTACCTTTTTAGGCATTAAAGTTGTATATATAAGCCAGCTGATATAGTGACATCTATCAATACAATAGACCCACTTCTAATTTCTTCCAGAAAAAGCTGTGTTATGCCATGTGCAGCTCTCACAGCCACAGCAAAGGATGAAGGCAAACCCACAGCTGTCATGAAAGCAAAGTTCTGTGTCTTCAAGACCAGGTTATAAACACCAAAAAACATATTTACTCTCCAGGCAAGACATTCCTCATGACCACACTTTCTATAGATGCATTACAAATATTTCTTTTACAGTTAGATTCCCCCCATCAAAGCAGGAGCATCCTTATTAGAGTATTTAGGAAAGCCCATAATTACCAAGAGTTTAATTTATTAACAAGATGGGCAATTTAAACACAATCTTTGGAGATAACAAAATTGTGCTAAGGGAACAGGAACATCATGGAAAATGTCCCTGACAGAAGCCATAATCCTGCAGAGATGCAGTATGCCCACCAGTGGAAAACACACAGGACATTCTCTCTCTTACTATGGCAACAGGGCAAATGCTACTCAGGCTGTGTGTGATACTGACAACAAATGACCACTCTGTAGGATGCAACAGTGGTTTCCTTTGGTTGCTGTGCCACTGTACACATGTCTGCAGCACTGACATCCCAGACCAACCTGAGAGAAGCAAGGCAGGACTCATTCACTGGGAACTCCAGACAGTGTTGAAGATAACTGCTCTCTCCCAGCACTTTCCAGAAATATGGTAACTTCTCCAGAAGTTTATTAGACAAATGGTTGGAAAAAAAAAAAGAAAATAAATTTTTTTCTGCCTTTCCTTCTGGTATAAGGCTGTTCATAGTCATGCTCACTGAGGTGCTGGGCCCTTTCTGTATAGCCCCAGGAACAGCAAGCACCTTATGTCTGCTATGAATAAAGAGTGTTTCTCTTCCAACAAGTGAGAAACCTCAGGGGCTGCCTGCACAGGGTTGGGCCAGCCTTCAGGAAATCCCTCCTGCATCAGTCCCAGGAAGCCATCTGAGCCTTTGACAGAGACAAATCTCAGCAGCCATCATCCGTGACCCTTTCCTGGCAAAGAAAATGCTGATAGTGGAGTAAGCAGGAGGATGAAGAACTTCTATTGAGCTTTAGGGGCCTGGCAGCAAGATGTCAAGGGACACTGAGACAGACAGAAGTTTGGGAGGATTAGGAAGCCTCCCAGCACTGGTATTGGGGAAGACTCCAGTAACACACACCAATACTTGGAAAAGGTAGCACAAGCCATGAGGAAAGTATTTTCTGGTGACAGGAATACTTCTGCTCCTTAGCTTAGGAGCAGAAACACTGCCCTGTAATTATTCCTGAGCAGGAGTACCAGACAGCACATACATATGAACAAGGCTTCATTCTATTAGATATTTTAATAAGAAGGTCATTGTATTTTATACTGATGGATCTGGGATTTGTACATTACCTGGAGTGGCATGTGTTAGAAGGACACATGAATTAATGACACTATTTATAACCCATCTCATTATCACACACAGCTTGATGCCTCAGCCAGCCACTAATTCTCTTAACCAATTTCTATTGCTGGAAATAAAGCTGCTTTGCTTCAGCTGTTATCTGTTAAAAGAATGTTGTTGTTTATATTGTTTGTTTTTTAATGTAAAAAGGTCTTTTCAAATAACAGTTCCATGACTGCATGGTGCAACTCCCCTGAGTCCAAGCCTGAGATACAAAAATAGTCATGTGAGTCTGATAAATGAACAATGAACAAATTACATGCTTGATTCCTCTGCTTTGCCTTACTTTTGATCTCTAATATTAGATTGCTACAATTATTTTTCAGCTCTTTGTGCATATAGTACTAATGTTTATGTTGCTATAGAAATGTAAATTTCAACATATTATCCCTTAGATATTAGAAAAAAATACTCCCCTCTTTTTATTTCTGTCTTATGCTTTGACATAAAATTAAGAAAACATGATCTGACAAATATTAAAGCCTCTGATATAATTTCAACCTTTTATCTTTGGGTGAGATGTATCTTGGACACTCTTGTGTGAGTGGTTTCAAAGGGTTTCACCTTTTTGAGTGAATGGGTCACATTTTGGTTCATCATTTTGGTTTGAGGTTTTTTAGGAATTAGTTGTGCAATAGTTAATTTCCAACAGACATCCAAACTTGTATTTGGTCAGGAGTGCTGGGCAACTTTGGTTGCAATAAAAGCCCATTTTGGTTAGTGGCTGTGGTTTGTTTCCCAAGTTCTGTGACACAAGGTTGGCTGCCCAGGTCAATGTCTCTGACCTTTCATTTCCTTCTTCCCTACTTGGACATGATGACTTTCTAGCAAAGAGCAAGTGCCTGTGGATCTGCTAAGGGCTAATTAATGCTTGCTTACAAACCAGGGGGGATTTTTTCTACTCCTGTATGCTTTGAGCTTTGACTGGCAGCACTTGGAGGACCCTGGTGTTGGTAAAGAAAAAGCATCACCTCCACACAACTCTTCCAGTCAGCTCCTCAAGGCTCTGCAGAAAGGAAGCTCACACTTGAGATGGAGACACAGTTCATCCCTGCCCATAACTGACTGGGAAAAGAGAGGACAGACCATAATGTGTTGGATAAAGAGCAGGGCTGAAGATGGAGAAAGCTTCTGCTGGCAATAAGTGATGCTTTTTCTGCTTCTGAGAAAGTAAGTACTGGCAATCAATTAGCTCTGAATATAAGTGAAAACCATGTGGCTTACCAGGCATCAGAATTGTTTTAGTGATGGGAATGGAATGAATTCATTATGCCTGACAATAATGCTAATAAAGGTCCATTTCCAGAGGTCTGTAAGAGTGGAAAGGGCCATAATCACAACAGCACTCTCCACTCTTTTGTTTCCCAAAGGGATGAAAGCAGAGCTGCTTGCTCTCTTGACTTAGGTGGAGCAAAAAAGGTGACTAGGAGGCTGGACCCCAACACAACCCCATGTCAGGGTAGTGCTGAATCACTAAGGATGAGGCCTGGGCTCCCCCAGTCCCTCTGTGCTTCCTGGTCTGCTCAGAGTTGGGCTCAACCCAAAAGGGAGTAGAGGGGATCTCTCTCCTGTCTTGTGTGTGCAGAAAACTATTTTGGAAGGTCTTTTTGGAAGTCTCTTCCTCAATATGCAGGTATTGGACTTAATTATAGCAGCCATCAGCTGTCAAATCTCTGCTTGGCAGTCAGTCCCCCATCCCTGCTGCACCACTGGAAATCATCTGAGTGCAAAACCCTGCCCCAAAGCCAGGACTGCATGGTTACATCTCAGAAGCAGAATTTCCATTTCACATGCCTCTTTCCAGACTACTCAGGGGCTTTTCAAGCAGAGGGACTATTATGGATCAGTCTACTGGCAGCAAAGGTCACTGAAATTCTTGAAAAAGGCCACCCTTTGACCACTTTGAAAGGGATCCTTTTTGCCCATCATATTTTAGTCTAAAGGAATCATGCATAGTTATCTTCTTCCATTCTGGGAGTCTCATGGGAAGAGAAGAGATGTGAATCAGCACCTACCACCTCCAAATGTATAAGGACAGCCTTTCACTGGTAAAAAGACATCTTTTTTTCAGGACATTCAGAAGACTTTGCTCCCAGTAAGATGATCCAGACATCTTCCCCTGCAATGATCCATTGCTGTGAGCTTATCTATCATGTTAACTTCATACAGTAGAATGTGAATAGATTGCACTTCTCTCTTGCTAAAAAACAAGTGTTTACTGGTGAGTTTGCATGGAGGGAAGCCTTTTAGGTGCATTTATACCCCTCCTTTCCCAGAAGCAGCATAATGTGTGCACCATCACCCTGCTGACTCCTTGAAGGATACAGAGCAGGCACTTCAACATTCCATCAGCACTACAGTTATTAGAAAGTGCTCTCTGTGCAGAGCTACACTGATATTTTAGAAGTATTACCCCTCTTGAATGAGATGAGTCACAGCTTCTTTCATCCAGATGCATGTCTATGCCTGATGCCATTTGAAACTCCTTTTTTTTTTTTTTCATCTTTTTCTCCAGCTCCATGACTGCCCAGCTTCATGGCTTTCTCTCCTTTTCTCTCCATTTACATTTCTCTCCTTTGGGTTTTCTCCTGCTAAACACATGCTGAAGAGATCAGGTCTGGCTGTGTACTTTGAAGCCCTCAGAAAGACAGACTTCTCACCCTTTTTGAAGCAGCAATTACCATTAGAGACATTAATTGGCATGCTGCTATCTCCCAGAGAGAAGAAACAAACTGAATTGAAGAACATTACATGACATAAAGGATGTGACTGTTAACAATGATTAAAGCATAAGCTAATACATGACAATACACCTAACAGTCTGGCTTCGGTGTGTTAGCCAAGTAAAATCAAATTAATCTCAAAGGCAGAAACTCTTCCATTTTCCTCTAAATCAGGGGTCAAAATTTTGCTGCTGAAACTAAATGCAGTGCCACTGAAGCTGGAACATTTGTCACTTGGATCTAAGATAACCTTGATTAGCTGCTCTGACCTCCAACCTCCCCAAACACATAAAGATGAAATATCACCCCAAAGACTGTGCCCAGACAAGTACTGGGGTCTGGGAAGCTTCTGCCCCAAGCTCTAGAACTCTGAGAGTTTATTTTGAAAATGAGGCCCATAAGGCCAGACTTGTCCATCCTGGGTGTCATACTTGCTCCAGGCACATATAACCCCAGCTGCTGAACGTGGGGCCTGAAGGGATTTTCCTTGGCTCTGGGTGGCCCAAAAATAGGCTGAGATGCCAACTTGCCCCGTAGGCATTGTCAGCTAGAACATACACAGCACGACAGGGGGTTGTGAGGCCCCCACCACCCACAGTGACAATGCCACAATCAGAACATGTCACCTCAAACAAGCTCAGCACCAAGAGGGGAACTCACCCTCTTGGGGACCACATGGGTGCAGAGAAGCACCAAGAAAACATTCTCCTTCTCTTGCAGCTCTTGTTTCTCCTTAATGTAATTTCTGTTTCAAGGAGCTTTTGTCATGCCACATCTCTGTGCTTAAATATGTTGTTTTAAATGCAAACAGGAAAAAGTGTAAGATACCCATACTGGGATGGATAAATACTGGGATGGATAAATTCAGAGATTCAGAAATTGCCCGGAGGGTATCACTGTGATTATTCTTCCTGACACAGTGCTTTGGCTGGCCACAGAGCTGCCTCACATTAACCCCTGCCACGAGTCCAATTGCTGTGGGAAGCAGAGCATAGATTTCAGACAGAAAAAACTGGTTGCATTTGGGAAAACTTCCTGTAATAATGACTTGACCACAACTCTTCTGCAAATTGTTCCCAGAGTTAATTTTCCTCATTCCAGAAAATAACACTGCTGCTTTTCTTTGTTTTGTTTTGTTTTGTTTTCCAGTTTGAGCTAGCTTCAATTTCCACTGAATCTGATTGTACTTGGTCCACTACAGCACCTGCTGTTAGCAAATTGCCCTCCACCATGAAGGCAAGTAATGATGCTCTTGGCAGTGTAGTCCAGCCAGAATGACTTTTACTGAGGCAAATCACTCATTTTCAGTTTTTAGAAACTTATCTTTCCTCTTTCCCCATCAGAAGATGCATCAGAAGTGTTACCTAGAGCAACACTTTTTGAGTTAGGAGACTGTTATCTATAATGATTAAATATTTCAAGGATGTTTTAGCACTGAGAGCCTGAGACTTCCATACATCAGTCAAAATTGTGATAACTCAGCTTTCCTTCCTATAGGTTACTGGAGGCTGCATGTGGAACCCACTGCTCTGCTCTTCTATGGGACAAGGTGTCCTGCAGCAATGCTCACTGTCCAGTTTCTGGGCATCTTCCAACACACATGTCCCCAGGCAGCCATGTGCTTCTTCACTGTCAGACAATACCTTGCCATCCTTTACAAGACTTGCCTTCTCCTCCTTGCTGTTTTCAAGATCAAGAGATTATAGTATAAGAAGTTAATCACAAGCAACAGTGACATCTTTACCTTATTAAAAATTATCTTTAGCTTTATGCACCTTTTAGCACTTCTAACACCTATATTTGGAAAATACTCTGTATTAATTGTCATAGGAAAATTAGATGGGGAAAA
>JAOEGS010011068.1:0-16959 GCA_025447755.1 Corythornis vintsioides
TTTCCTCTTTCCTTTCCTCTTTCCTTTCCTCTTTCCTTTCCTCTTTCCTTTCCTCTTTCCTTTCCTCTTTCCTTTCCTCTTTCCTTTCCCTTTCCTCTTTCCTTTCCTTTCCCCTTTCCTTTCCTTTCCCCTTTCCTTTCCTTTCCCCTTTCCTTTCCTTTCCCCTTTCCTTTCCTTTCCTTTCCTTTCCTTCTAGTGTATCTTTTCTCCCTTCAGTCTGACTTTTCTTAAAAAACCTGTCAGCTTAATGGAGAAGAACCTGGTCTTGTCTGCTCAGCAATGAGACCTGGAGCAATGCATTTACTCACCAGCCTGACACTCTCTACCTCAAGTCTCTCAAGCGTGCCTAAAAGGCACACTTTTTTTTTCAATGTTCTTATTACATACCAAACCTAAATATCTCATAATTAAGAGAGTCACCTCTCTAGTCAGTGCTGTGAGGGCTGCACCTCTCCTAACACTGATGAATTTGAGTACCAGGACTTCCTTCTTCAACGGTGTGTCAAAGTGCTTTATAACAGAAGCTCTCAACATAGGAGTGACTTATATAAATCTGTTTTGGAGGAATAAAGCTTATCCCTACCATTAGATAATAAAAGATCATTTTGATAAATCTACAGAGCAGAGAACTGTTATATATCCAGGTGGCCACAGCCACTTGTTGGTCCACTGAGAACATGAAGATTATTTCCATGTTAATAACAAATCAGTGTTCTGTAGGAATGTATTTTCCACACTAGATATTGCAGTCTGTGACTAGTAGTTCATATGGATATGGGACAACTGGGACTGAAGCAGAGAAAAAGCACAATCAGGGATTCAGTACTCCTGAGCCAAATGCCATTAAACTGCTAGTTTGGGGAAGGATCTCTAGTCAGAATGACTAGAAAGAACAAAGAACTGCTTGTCTTACTATTTTTGGTGATTGTCAGATTGCAAGAAATATCACTGATGTGGTCTTTGTTGCTAATAGTGACTTTTGGTTTTATATTAGCTTCATTATTCAGAAATAATAAATTTTATATTTAGAAAAAGACTTTTTCTTTTTCAGTTATGCAAAAATCAGTGAAATAAGAAGGAAAATGAAATCTTGAGATGGGAAAGCTTTGGGTAGTCATATCTGAGTTGATGGTCACCAATATATTAATACTGTTAGTTCTTAAAATCATGTTCTACTTTAAAACTAAAAAACTTGAGTAACAGCCAGTGAACCACCAGCATGTGATTAATGCTGAAATGTAAGGAGAATGACTTCAGAGATCATAAAGAAGGGATATAAAAAGCAAACAACAATATATTAGCAGAGACACAGTAGATCTAACGTTGTCTACTCTTGGAGGCAAAACCAAATAAATGGACAGTCCTTCCATTCTCCCATCCTCTGTACAAACTCTTATTGTTTGGGTAGCTCTCCTAATCCTACCTTTCCTTTAGCTTACTCAAAGTGTTTCTTATCTCCTTTGTTTCAAGCTATGCTGAAAATAGCTCTACTGTGTTATTGAATTTGAAGACAATTTTCATAGAATCACAGAATATATTGGGCTGGAAAGGACCTCCAAAGGTCATCTAGTCCAGCCCTCTGCAGCAAGCAGGGACATCTCTAGCTCAGGCTGCTCAGAGCCTCATCAAGCCTGGCTTTGAATGTCTCCAGGGATGGGGCCTCCAACCACCTCTCTGGATAAACCATTCCAGTGATCTATCACCCTCATGTTAAATAACGTTTTCCTAATATCTAATCTAAATCTACCTTTTTCTAGCTTAAAGCCGTTGCTCCTTGTCCTGTCACTACAAATCCTTGTGAATAGACCCTCCCCTGCTTTCTTACAGGTCCCTTTCAGGTC
Organism: Corythornis vintsioides; assembly: GCA_025447755.1. Classification (NCBI taxonomy): domain Eukaryota; kingdom Metazoa; phylum Chordata; class Aves; order Coraciiformes; family Alcedinidae; genus Corythornis; species Corythornis vintsioides. Next base: position 1,842 of record JAOEGS010011068.1, read on the forward strand.
ACCCCAGACCCTCCTCTTCTCCAGGATGAACAACCTCAGGCCTCTCAGCCTGCCTTTATAGGCTAGGTGCTCCAGTCCTCTGATCATTTTTGTGGCTCTCCTGTGGAAACACTCATTTATTAGTACCTCCAAGCATTTTTCCAAAGGACTGTTCTCTAGCATGTCCTCTCCCATTCTATATTGGTAATGCTGGTTGCCCTGGCTCAGGTGCAGGACCCTGCACTTTGCCCTGTTTAACCTCATGTGGTTCACCTGAGCCCACCTCTCCAGCATGTCCAGGTCCCTCTGGATGGATCCCATCCCTCTGGCACATCAACTGCACCATCCAGATTAGTATCATCAGCAAACATTCTCTTAAAGCCTGAAGCTGATGCTGGAAGGTGTCTCTAAAACAATTTCTAAGGCAATTTCTGGGCCTAGTTCAAGACCTATATCTGGAGACACTACTTTCTTATCATAAAACATAGAAGAAAAGTTTCTAGAACTGTCTCTAGACTAGTATCTAGAGCCACTCTTCAAACATTATGTTAAGAGAATTGATATTTAAACTTGCTACATCAGGGACAATTGTTCTTTTGCAGAAGCATATAAAGTATGAATTACTTGTGTTATTTTAGCCATCAGAATTTCTATTATTTCAGGTGGTGAATTTCTACTCTTTCATATGACATCAGACCCAGGCATAAAAGACCAAAGAATTGATGATGGAAAAAAGTTAATCAGTAACAAGCTGCTGAAGTAACCTAGAGTCCTCAAATTTAAGAATCCTGACATTCATTGTACTTATATATTAAATGAAATATTTTGATAATAAGAGTAAAACCTTTCTGCAGAAAATTTAGAGAATTGTTCTAGAATTCAATCATATATTTAATTACTTTTATAAAGATGAATTCTAATTTAAAGCCCAAAGCCTTGATGCAACCTGTGTATTCAGAGTAGTGTTCCACACTTTATGTTCTGCTGAGGTGGCTGCAAGTGACTGCCTTATACTACAAATTCCATCAATCTTTCAGAACTCCCATTGTCAAAACAATTCAGACTCTCCTGTGGTAATCTGATAATTGAGACTATAGTAAACTGGCAGCAATTTCTAAATTAATTTGTGAAACAGTTTTAAGTAACAAATAGATGGGAGAAAATCACAATCTGATTATAGATATTGCAGAAGTAGGAAATCAAGTTAAGTTCATTGGATAAATTATTCATTGTGAATCACTTTCTCTGTACTACAACTAACACCTCAGGGGGAAATATACTGTAAAGCTTCAAAGAGGAGTTAGAGCACCTTCCTTTGATTTCTAATAAAAAGTTTTAGATGACTACATACTACCTTGAAGTGATTCCAGTTTCAGTTCAGCAAGGCAAAGGCAACAGAATTGAGAGTCATGGAATGATATAGAAAATTGGGGCTGGGAATCAGATCTCTTGATTCTTCTGGCTCTCTGCTACCAGCTTTGCTTATGATCTTGGGCAAGCCTACAAATCTTAATGATTAGATTTTCCTTTAAAATCAGGAAAAGTACAATATAAAATGAACAGGATATATCACTAAAGCTCTTTGAAAAGAGAGGTGGTAGCTTCTTAAGGAGATGTGAAAATGGAGGAAATGCTTTATAGGCTCCTTATGCATATACAGTTGTTATAGTTGGCAATGGACAGAGAAGGATGGAACAAAAAGTGAGATGTTTGTGTCTCCTCACACCATTGTGCTGAAGATTTTGGCTTAGATTTGTAAACATTCAGCACCCAGATCATTCTAAATCAGTTCATTATTCCAGGAATGTGTATTTTACTTTTTATTTCTTCAAGTAAATTCTTAAGTGGTCTTCAGAATCCAGCCCCTAAAAGAGTTCTCAAAATGGGGCCTTGCTTTACTGTTTCTAATTGGAAATTGCAAGCATATATTTCAGATTAGGAGGGGATGAAATAATAAGAAGACTCATTTTAAAACATTCAGTTATAAATTCAGGTGCAATATGTTTATTTGAAAGGTGCCTCATTTGTTCATAGTATAAGCTGCCCTTAATACCTGTTTCCTTCTGTCTTGTTTTGGTTTCATCTAAAGAAAGTAAAATCAGCCTAAGGCTGAAGCACAGGTTGATTAATAAATGCACACTTTTTTAATTAGACTCATCTGTCAAGAAATCTAAGATGAATGCAATGCATTCCCTAACAAAAATGAATTTATTTTTTTTTTTAAATCCTAAATACAAATTCCTTTTAAAATCTACCCTGGGATTTGCACTGAAATGTAGAGGTAGCTATTGAATAATTTTTCTGGAGATAAGAATTTTCTTTTAAAAGATGTGTTGAATATTATAAGAATTAACATTGTACTTTACCTTACTTTAATATCTTAGAGCATTGGATTGAGGATGATGCCAAGACATGGGAATTAAGCTGTCAAAGGATTTTTTCTTTCTCTTGTTGTTTTCATCTACTGCAGGTAGAATAATTATAATGAAATTATGGATTAGCTGGATTTTGGTGGCATTTTAAAATATGTTGATCAACAAATATTTTTAAATTATTTACTTTGTTACAGAGATTAATTGATAATTTAACAAAAATACTTCTGAATATATTTATTAAAGCAAAAGGCTTTTTTTGTGTGTGGTTTTTTTGTGTTTGGGGTTTTTTTTGAGTAGTGAACTGATGCATCCAAATAACTCTAGTGGCAATATTACCAGCATATGCAGGACAGGGTGGTAAATGTTGTAGTAAAATAGCTGCTTGTAGAGTTTGTGCAAGGAATGCTCTAATTACCCAGGACAATTTTGGAATGACACCTGCAAAAGTCTGTTTTCTCTTGTTTTAACTTGTTTTAAAGTACCATTTGCAAAATGCAAACTCAAATTAATGCTGTATAAAAATGAGTCCTTCTCCTCCAGTATCCTCTCTCTGTATCTAACTCTGCTGACAGGAGGACTAGAATCTCCTCAGTTTACTGGCCCGTCTGCCGTGTTGGCAGCTCACAGCAGCACACCTCTGCTGCAGATATGGCCTTGGGTATGCCTCCTGTTGTGAGCTTTGCCTGTGGATTAGATACGCTTTCCCTCTATATTTTTGGACTTCTGTGTTGCTTAAGCTGTTTGTGATTTGAATGTATGTACCACTAATTGCAGCAAATGTAACTTGAAATTTGTAATCAGTTTACTGTGAAAGTTCAGAGATTACCATCGTTTTAAAGCCACTTACCTGGAATCTTATGATTATAGAGGCTTTTTTTTCTATTTCACCTTTTTCCCCCCTTCTTGCATGCAGTTTGCTTCACATATTTAAATATTGTAATTATGTAATTTGTGACACAGATAATGGGATGAGATGTATGTGACTTGCTCCTTGGTTTTTCCCCTGAAGATCATGCAGTTTTCTGCCTTTCAGAGATGCACTGGTTCTAGGTGTGGAGTTGCTGTCTCATGAAACTGGACTGACTTTCAACTGATCTTATTCCCCATCCTGATAGCTTTGGACGTATACATCTGTCACACTTGTTGCTCCTGTAGGACCACTATTAATGTCAATCTTTTCTGTTCATTTTTGTTTTCCATTCTTGTCTTCAGTGGGCAGACACACAAGCATTTCTGTCTATATGGAGCTGCCTGGACAAAATATTTGTCAAGTTTGACCAGTGTGTGTAGAGGGTTATCACTGATGATCCAAGTAGCCTGAGATCTTTCTCCATTCCACTTAGCTTTCATCTAAAAACTCTTGTGCCACTGCTAAAGGATGAGGCTCACTTAAATGGGAATGATCTGAAAGGCAAGGACAGTGCTCAAGTTTCAGCATCAAAAAGGTGAAGTGGCCATCTCCCTCAGGAAGATGTTGCCCTGATATCAGCAAGCTGGTTTCATTTTTCTTTCCTACTGCTGAAAGATGTGGTCAGCTTCTTAGCAGATGATACAGAAACATGATTTCTAAGGGCATTTAGGCACTTCTTGGAGTTTTCTGGTGTTGATTTTTAGAAAGTAAGCAGGAATTTTGTATGAAGAACCTCTCTTCTCCACCATGGCCTTTCCATTAAACTCATGTGCATGTCAAAGAACCCCATTGAAGTTCTGGGTTTTCTTGGCTAAGTTTCAATGGTTTCTTAATGATGGGAGAAGGTGCTGAGCCCCTTTTATTTTTTTCCTTTTTTCTCTGGACCTCTCTGTACACACACATAATGTAAATAGCTGTTATATGCACAGTCTGGGTAAATTACAGCAGCATTGTGCAGATCCCTAGGGGTGACCCAAGTCTGGATCCCCAGCCCAGTCTGGATCCAATCCTCATTTTATGCCCAACACTTGATATGCTCCCTTCTCACTCCTGTGTCATTTGCTGATGCCAGAAGTTGCCAAAGAACTTTGGGATGAAAACTGCATGTGTCTGCATCAGTAGAGTCATCTAGCTGATTGATCATGGGGCTTTTAAAATCCCATTATATCACATTATATCACTCTGGACCTTTTTAACTGTATTGGAATATAGATGGAAATTTCAGAGAGCTCTCTTAATATAATGTTGCCACATATATGCTTTGTCGATCACATTTTTGTGTTCATTCTCTAGTCATTTGTATACTGTTTTTAAATGTTTAAGTAGCATTTATATATATATTTTTAAAATAATGTGTGCAAAACCATGCTTAGTAAGAGGCAAGTAGGCTCATGTCTAGGATTTAAGAAACAATACTCAAAGCTTGCCATAGACACTCAGGAATAAGACTTTCAGTTGAAAGACTATATGAAAACAAATTGCTCATGTCTGCTGTCCTGGACCCAAGGTTAATTACTGTAATGTAGAACAGACTGAGGAAAATGTTGTGTACAGATCTCCTCAATTAACCCATTGTCTAGAAAGGAAACGTTCTACTACAAGCAGTAGACTGTCTAGTAATTTTAAAAACTGGTGTTTCATGACAATGGAACATCAGGAGAGAGTGTTAAGTAACATTCCAAGAAATGCCATAAATACATAGAGAAAACAGTGAAACAGAGGGTTAATCAAAATCCTGTGGTATCAGATAGGTAAGGGAAAATAGCCTGGGCCAGATATTTATAGGACAGCCTTTGATATTCTGTGTAGTTTTACATACTCAAACACTATCACTTGTGTGTGATTGATTATCTAGAAGTACATAAAGTCACCTGCCAGAAATAGTTGTCTAAAATGCATCTAGGAGTGCCTTAGAGGAATAGGCTATCACAAAGCAAGTAATTAAACTGTGGAACTAACAGGCACAGAAATTAATTGAAGGCAAAAATTGGGGCAAATGAATGGATAACAGGCCTGTCAGGAGTTATATCTGTCGATGAAGACTTTAGACAGGATCCTAAACATCTCAGTTCAAAAATTAAGCCTTCCCCTTCTTCACCAGAGATGTGACATATGGGACAGATGATCAGGCATCTGTCTCTTCTGGAGATTATGTGCTCTGGCCACTCTTGGAGCTGGGATGGTCAAAACAATGTCACGTATCATCCAGTGTAATTACCCCTGTGCATAAGTAGAGGGGGTTCCCATCCACTTGGGAAAACAGCTGTTTATCAATTCCTGTCTGTGTACAATATTCTTTCACTTTTTCCCTATCTTATGAGGAGATGTCCCTTTCTTTGCTTTTATAGCTATGGACTATAAACTCTTCTCATTTTGCACCATTGCAGAAACCCAGACTGAAAATAAGAATAACACTCTTAGTTGCCTGCAGCAGAGGATATAAGGGAAAAGGAGTTGTTATATCTGTTATTGTCAGAGTGACTCAACTGGCAACAATATTGCTTCCAAACTGGTAGGTCTGGGATGATGCTGAACTGCAGAAGTGGGGATTGTTCCTGAGGGGAAACAGAGAAAGAAAGAGGAGCTAATTGTTGATAAAAAAATGCTTTTGAATCCCCTTAGTAGGTGGCACATGTCATCACTTTCATTCATAAGTGTAGTCTTTTACTTAAATATCTCCCTCATTTACACCATCCATTTCCTTCCCTCTTCCATTCGGTGAAGTCTGTACTGGTTAGAACCATGGTGTGTTCTGCTCCTCACAAGCTGTACAGCATGACCTGTGCTTCCTGGTGTCATCAATTAGCAGCTTCTCTTAAACTTTCTTTTGGTTTTGCTTTTTGGAGTGAATACAACGTGTTACATGTTGAGGCAGTGATATTCTTCAGTTGTTTGGAGTTGAGTTTGGTCAAGCCTGCTGCTTGGGGTGGTACATTTTTTTGGTCTTGTTGAGACATCAAATATAATATATTTAATTGACAACCCTTCAGGCTAAGGAAGATCATGAGATATGAGCACTACTATAGTGTCTTTTCAGTAACTGTTGGGTTCTCAGCTACTTCCATAAAAATTATAATGGCAATTAAACAACAGATATTTTTGCTCTTTCTATCTCAGAGAAAACTTTTATGGCAGTGGCTAGGAACAGATTTCAGGTGTTTCCTGAAATGTATGTGTATTGAAAGGCAGCTGGTATAGAAGGTGAGCCTCATCTTTCTACTGAATAAATTAATATTAATAGAAGAGATGTTCATTTTCATCTTTGAAAACCTTGAAGATCTGGAGCAGGCAGCTTTTTTAGATATATGAAATTTGCTATGAGAAAAATAAGATTTTTTTTTGGAGGAAACTGTCATTATTTTCCTGGGGGAAAAAATAATTCTGCTGAACAGCAATTATCTACTGGGGAAAGAAAAGCAGTTTGATGGGAAATTGACCACCTATCAAAAATTGATCAGCTTTGCCAGAGTGACTGAGAGAAAGAATTAGCTAGAGAAAGATATGAAGCAGGGAAAGAAGGGACATAGAGGCAAAGGAGAGATGCTTATCAACACATTTCATTCCTTATCAGAATCACTGCTCTGCAGCCACTTTACCTAAATAGGGATCAATTTAGTTACAGTCCTTTTCCTTCTCTTTGGGTGACTAAATTGACTAAACTTGACTGCAGTGAGATCCCCGCACCAGTACTCTGAAACAGATTGCCTTGTGTTTTCTCCACTGTGTTGGAGCCATGGGAAAACATTGAAGTGAGTCAGGGACAGTGGTCTTTTTCTTTAAAATTCACCTCTATTAAAATATGGGGTAGCAAATGTTTGATTTGATTTTCTCAGAAAAAATCTGCTTATCTCAGTCATTTTTTTTCAAGTCATTTACTGTGGTTGTCATGTGTATTTGCCCCTAAACAAGGCTTCAGCTGCCAATCCCCAGTTAATTTATGGTACAGAAATTTCTTGTTCTGAGAAAGGCACATATTTCTTTGACAGAAATTATTTGTATTAAGTGCTCTTCTGACTTCTCTCCTTGTTTCTTGTATTTGGCTGTTTGATTTTTGTTTGTTTGTTTTTTGTTGTTGGGGGTTTTGTTTGTTTGTTTTGTAATCCAGTAATGCATAATACCACTTGCCTTGGTGGAAAGAGGTTAACGGATCTCCAAGAAGTGTGATGTAAAAAAAGAAAGTTGCATTGTTCAGGGCTTTTTTTGTTGATGGGTCCAAGCATTGTTAGTTCAGGATTTCTGAGAGGTGTAGAAGTGGAAATCACTTCTCTAGTGCAAAGAACAGAAGGGATCTAATGTTGCTTTGCCTCTGGAAACCAAAGAAATGGACAGAAGTATCCAGCAGGAAATGTGTTCTCATTTCTCCACTTTAAGGGTACTGGGTCTTTGTAGGGAAAATCCCACTCCTCTTGTTTGGATGCCATCTCTCTGCCTCTTCTCCACCAGCACCCTCCTGCCAACAGTGCCCAAATATGTCTGAAAATCTGTAAAGAAACCAGGGGGTCCCATTTGGGCAGACTGCTTTCTAACTTTGCCATACACAAAAGTCAGAGGCAAAGCTAATTAATGTCACTGCTGCAAATGGTGAATCCCCCTAATGAATCCCCCTCCTCTTCAAATTAGCCTTAAATGAAGCAGGAGTGTATTTTGCAGATGGATTGTTAGAGGAGTTATCTGGCATACAGGAGTCTGAGACTGTATTCCTTTATTTAAATATTAAAATAATTTTGTTGCTGACAGACATAGCTCCTAAAGGACAAGCTCTGGCAGGGACCTGTTGACAGTTTGGGTGTCGAGAAGAGGTTTGAGCTGTTCAGAGATAGCAAGAGGTTTTCAAACAAGCTCAGCTGCTGTTTAGAGATGCAAATATGTATATGGGACAGCACCTTCCTTCTGGCATCAGTGGGAAATTCTCTACCTTAAGAAGTGTTGAGCACTCTTGAAGCTCTGACTGCTGTGACCAACAATTAGCGATATTAGCACACATAAAGTAGTATCTGAGCCAAGGCAAAAAGTGGGCACACAGCATGCTAAGAATTGGTTACAACAGTCCACCTTGGTCAGGGCTGTTTTAAAGATGCTTTTCAATCTGCCTTTTGATTTTTACTGTGAAAGCCAAAGTGCTACACAAGCAAGAGAAAAGTAAGGACTTTATGTTCTCTGTTCTGTGTCTGTCTAAATTCTTCTTGTCTTCTTTGCATCATCCAAAAGATACGTTTAAAACAATAGCAAATAACAAAAACTAAAGCCAAGAGAAAACTGAAGCCAATGACAAGTTTTGTTATTGCCAGAAAATAATGGACTTTTATCAATTTAGTAAAAAAAAAAGATAAAAGTCTATTTATGGAAATAATAAAGTAAAAGACAAAAGGTCTCCTTTGTCCCTAAATGAAGAAGTCAGCATTGCTGATAGAAACATGTATGTTGGTCAGAAAATTAAAGTGGGATAGTGTTACTTGTCTGGAAATAAAATCCAGTGCCTGAAGGCAGGAACAGGGGAAAAAAACCCACATTTGAACTGGGAGTAGGAAGACAAACTGATATGTCACAAAATGAAATCAAAGGTATTCCAGCAGGAAGGTAGGTCAGGGAGGAGAGAAAATCCACATGATTGAAAGGGAAATAGCATGGTACAGAAAGTCAGGGAAATACATTGACATTTGAGATGCATTTCTGCCCAGGAGTTGCACTTTTCTCTTGAAAAATGTGAAAAGCAGGTGTTTCCTTTTGAAATGGAAGCTAATGTGGACACCCAGCACAATCACTCCCAGGTGCTAGAACAGTATGGGGTTTGGTCTTGGGAGGTAATTATTGCTGAATACATTGTGTAGCCACCACACCTGCAGGTAGAAAAGCTATGTTTGAAAGAGGGAGGTTGGATGTATTGACAGCATCAGAAGGAAATTTTATGCTTCAGCTAGGACTTTTTAAAGCCTCATGTAATTTTTTAAATCAGTACTGCAAAAAAAGATTGTAGTAATCAAATACAACTTCTTCCAAGTCCAGCTATGTGGATATACATACACACAAGGGATCTGCAAACCCATGCTTTTAAAAAGTATTTAAAATGAACCTACAAAAGACATTGTCATCATACATGAAAAACACCCATTCCCTTCTCAGCTAGATGCTAGAATTCAAGGTTTGGTTATTTTTTTTCTATTAGAAAAGAGAGTGGAGATTGCTAGTCCTTGTGTGATACAGAACCAAATACAATCTCATTTATGCTCCAGGCATCGGTACTTGTTTAATTTTAAGATATGTAAATTCTTTTGAATTAAAAAGCAGCTAGACCCTCCAAAATTGTTGCAGGGTTGTCTTTACACTAAGTCTGATTAGAAAATCAGAACAGTACACACCCATTTTTTTCCTGTGCCATGTTGAACTTATTTTCCTCCAGTGAAAATTACTTACCACTGAGCAGGAAAATGAATTACCTTGTAGGAGTTGCTCATTAGAGATGCCCTAATAAAACAGAAAGGTTTTGAGAAGTAATTAAGCTAGACCTACTTGGAAAGGAAAGTGTAAAACTCTTCCAGAAGAAGGAATGGGAAGATTCTGTAGACTGTGGTTTATATTTATTAGGACCTTATTATTTTTTATATTTGATTAGATTTGATTTGACTTTCTGGGTAGGTAGAAGTCCAATGTGAGGAAAGGTCTCATGTCTGTGGGAAAGGCAAAAATGTTCTCATGTTGCTCTTAACAGCAAAAGAATCTCTGGAGGAGATTAGTGCTGAGAGGCAAATAAAATTACAGACTATATAGGTGATTTTGGGTATTTTATCTATTCTGCTTAGATTAAAAAATTACTATACGCAATCATCTGGTTTAAGTATTGGGGCTTCTGGTTTAGAACCTCTTCAGCTTCTCAATGAATAACTCCCAGCTTCTATATTTTTACCTCATACATTTCAAAGTCTTCCTAAAATCTGCTCAAGAGACTGTGAATAGGCACCATTGAAATCTGCAGATATTACCCAGATGGATGATTTTTACAATTGGGAGCAAAAGAATGTCTAAGAATGGGCAAAATTCCATACTCAAAATTAACTAATTTAATTGAACTGAGACTTAGTAATTATTAACATTAAGCCAAGTGCTTTTGGGAGAAACTATATTGTATAAAGTTAAGTGATTACTATACTTACAGTTATTCATACATGTGAACATGGTCCTCTCAGCACAGATGGGATACAGAGAGATATTTGCATTTGTGCCAAATTAGAAAAAGTGGTATTTACACCGATGAAAGATAAGTTCCAGATACACTGATTTTGTCAAATTTAAAATCCACTTATTCTACTTTGTGCACGGAGATTAAAATGGGATTTGCAATTATGTGTCTGTGCTTTAATAACTGGAAAATATACACTGAAATGGATTGTTGTTTAGCCCAGAAGAGGAACATATACCAAAGAGAGTCCTTCCCTGTTTAAGGTTCTTCAAAAAGCAGAGAAGGATTTCCGAGGGTTAATGTGACTGCCCTGCAAATACTTGTGCAGATAGGATTATTTGGCAAGATTCCCAATTTTGGCACAGTTCTATGTCTAGGTGTAAGTAGAATACTACACACAATTATTTAGAGCTATTTTTCAAATTAGATTTGGTTTAGGTTCTTTGTCATTTGCTTTCCTATTTAAGTCTGTACAGTTTCAAGGATGATTTAGTGCCTTAAATCCCTGTCTGATTCTGATCTGTGGTTATCCAATCACACCCAGCAGTGGAGATGTTGGACCATAGGGATGATATTTGCTGGATGTCACTGTGCTACACAAGAGGTATCATAGCAACTGTCAGAAAGTCCAAGAGCTGCTTTGCAGGTGCTCTGGTTTCCAGGTGCAATCATAGAATCACAGAATGTTAGGGGTTGGAAGGGACTCTTGAGATCATGGAGTCCAACCCCGCTGCCAGAGCACGTCACCCAGGGCAGGCCACATAGGAACAGATCCAGATGGGTTTTGAAAGTCTCTAGAGAAGGAGACTCCTCTCTGGGCAGCCTGTTCCCAGCTCTGTCACTCTCACATAAAGAAGTTCCTCCTCCTGTTGAGATGGATCATTCTATGCTCCAGTTTATCCCATTGTTCCTTGTCCTATTGCTTGGCACTACAGAGAAGATACTGGCCCCTTCCATTTGACACTCACCCCTCAGATATTTCTAGACATTAATAAAATCCCTTCTCTGTCTTCTTGTCTCAAGACTAAACAGCCCCAGTTCTCTCAATCTTTAATCACAGGGAAGATGTTCAAGTCCCTTAATCATCCTCATAGCTCTCCCCTGTATAGCTGTCATCAGCAGTGTAGAATAGAAAGCTTCTTGGGTGACTCTGGAGCACTACCCCATAAACTGGTTGCTGCTCTGGTGACCTATTTAGCAGAGTTTATGCTGATCTAATTTTAAAGTGATTTTGTGTACGCTGGACTAATCTGCAGCCGTAGCAGTTGGTGCAGTGCAGACACACACTTAGGTCAAAGCTAGACAGGGGGTTTATTTGAAAATAATTACCAATAAAAAAAATCAGTCCCTAAAATGCAATGATCTAGAAGCAAGTGTCATGCTATGAGAGCACCGAGAAGCCACAGGGCCACAGTAAGACACAAAGGAACAGTAGTGCTTAGTTTTACAAAAGGACAGAAATCTGGAAGTGGGGACACCTCTGTTCTTCAAAAATCTGTTAATGTTTTTTTGGCCTTGGATAATTTGCTACAGGTTTGTTACTGCAGGTTGCTGTGTCTAAATGATAACGTATACAGTTATATTTACTTCTGCTATAGCTTCAAGGCATGATTAAGTGTTTTAAATCTATACATAATATTTGAAAGTGTGTAATATATTTCTTATTACATCTCTGGATGTGACTAACAATTAATATTATTCCTATTCAATATCAGTTAGAGTTTTCATCTATTTTACTCTGATCATTATTTTTGATATTTTCCTTACATTAGATATTTGATACAATTTTTAGTACCTTCTATAAACAAACTACTACCTAGCCTGTATATTCACACCATTCATGTAACTAGCTCTCTGCACAAGTTAAACTCTTCTCTCACCCACAGAACAGACCAAATAATCCACACAATTCCGATTTATTTAATAACCACAAATACTTTAGCTTATGAATATTTAATACTGCCTCACCTTCACCAAGAATATAGTCGTGCTGAATGTCTATATCATCAGATTCTGCAGTGAGCACCAGGAAGCATATGTTCTAGGTAGTTTTTCTTAACAGCTTTCTGAAGTGAGAACACCTGGCATGGTTAGAAATAGGATGCAAAGGAATTGTTTCTTTTTCTTATTGGCACTGCTGAAATTGTAAGTTGTATCCCAACTATAGTTGTGATTTTAACTTTCAGAAGTATATTTTAAAAGTGTTTTAAATATTTATTCCTTAATTAATGAAAATATATTAATTTCCACTTGTGGTAAAAATGTACTGTGCATTCCTCAGAGCTATGTGAGCAGCATTCAGAACTGAAAACAAAAGCAGTATCTTCTGCAATATTTTGTTATCTTTCAAATCTTTTTAGTTGCTATTCCTATTGCTTAAATTCCCAGGTGAGATAGTGGTGAGATAGCACATTGAAAGCACTACTCCATTACCTGAGAGCTGGGAAGCTGCTTATAGTTCTTGTGACAGAACAGGGCTGTACATCGATACTGCAGGGGAGGCAGGCTCCCTGTTTTCATGGAAACAGAAGTGGGTTCACCTAAATGGTACTAACATTCTCAAGTTTTAGCAGTAAACTAAACATAAATTTAAAAAGATTAACTAGCTCTTGCAAGAGACTTGTTGCCTGCACAATGCAGTTAGCAGGGTACAAGAATGGTTTAGAAGAGTCACAGTCAAAATCAAAGCTTAGTTTTTTTCCTGTATCTATTTTTAATGTGTTAAAACAATGTGTTTGTATTTCTGCTCATGCTCAGTCACAAAAGGCATTGTTGCAGCAAATGAACAATATGTCTGTCCATAAATCCCAGTGATAATCAATATGATACAGTATAAATATGGATGTTATGCAGACAACTGGTGAACCAGGACTAAAATGAATCATTTGCTAAAATAAAACAAACCTATTTAGGGAAGGTAGATGGTAAATTGTTGGGCTGCTCGAGCTTTGTGAACAATAGTTTACAAAAGCATGGTCAAGTGCAATAGGTAGTAAGAAATCCATTATCAGGTTTAATAGCTCAAGTGTGGGTGACCTCTGATGGTATTATGCTGCTGGATTCTGAAGCATTCAAGCTACAAGCAGAAAATCTGTGTGTGTATGTTATAAATTAATGGTAAAATGTAAATGTAACACATACTTTGGGTTAGTATTTCTGAGCTCTCTGAAGATGCAGTGAAAGAACTTAAAAAAAAAAAAAACCTTCAAAATGTAGTTTAAAAATAGTCTCAGATGTTAATGTTATCCTTCTTAAATCATAGAAGCTCTGGGTATAATGCCACATTTTCTTCTAAAGATGGATAATTGGACAGGATAGCTTTGCATAATGTTTTTGGTGTAGTGAATTGCATCAGTGGTTGGTTAAGAACACAGTAATGCAGAACAGGACTTGATAAACCAGATAACATAAAATTAAATGGGAATGCTGGAGACTCAGCCTAGTTTGACATAATGTAAGAATTCTCTTCTTTCCTGATTCCCATCAAACCTTTGGCTTTCTCATCAGGTCTGGCTCTTCTCTAAGAGCTTAATAAAATGAAGTTACAGAAAAAGATGAGGAGATCCCCATGTGGAGCTGATCCAGCCTTTAACTGTCAGGCCTGTCTTGGTGCTAGCACTACCTTGCCAGCAGAACCTGCAAACCCACCTTGGGCCACTCTGCTGTGCCCCAAGTGCTCTCAGACAGACTCACCATCCAGTTAACCAGTGAAGAGATTCACCCATGCTACCTTGGCACTGGTAAAGCCAATCCAAACCTGCTTGACAGTGGGTTTAGTTTCTCATTTTGATGGGTGCTCTCTGTCCAGGAAACCTTTAGCTGGAAGTTACCAACTCAGAGCAGATGAATATTCCAGCAAAAAAAAAAAAAAGAAAGATGTGTAACAAGTTATTTTGTATTAATTATAGAAACCAGTAGCATTTAGTGATGGCACATCCTGAAATGCAATCAAATATAACGACATACTGCTCATGCTTGCACAGCCAGTATGACTGCTGGCATCACTTAAGAACTCTTTCTGGCAATAAGCAGTGCCAGGAGGTTATGGATGGTTAAATACCTTTCATGAACAGTGCAATCTTCTAGGATAATGATAATAACGAACTGATCTCTATGTAGAACAAATTCAATAAAACTGATTAAATACAGATTGCTAGACTGTTTTCTGGTTTACAACTGGGCAATGCTTTAACAGGGCCAAATGTATTTTGTTTTCTCCTGTTACAAACTGACATGAAATCTGCTGCTAATTTAGTTAAAAAGAAAAGTGCTCCAAATAAAAAATAGTTTAGTTTCTTCAAGCTGTGTCTGCCATGTAACCTCAGGAAAGTATTTTCATGAAGTGAAAAATACATTGGTAGCTCATGGCTAAAAGCAGTCTTGGTTTGTTTGGTTGGTTTATTTGTGCTTGGTTTTTTTTTCTTCAGGGGGTTGCCAGCTGCAATACTTTGTTTTTATAAATAAACTATAATAAGTGGATTTGTAGCATGCGTGGACTGATCAGCAGTATGTGGGATTGTTCTTTTATAAAAGAGAGGCATGAAAGACGGGTTTGAGTTACTTCTTTTTTTCTTTTTTTTTTTTTTTTTTTTTTTCTTTAAATAAAAGGGTTATACCCAAATAATGTTAACAAATTTTCCACTTTTTACTTTTTGTGCTTTTTGATTATGTTTTTTATAT
>JAOEGS010011069.1:0-21060 GCA_025447755.1 Corythornis vintsioides
TCTCCCTCCCCCCCTCTTTTTTTTTTTTTTTTTTTTTTGTCCCCCCCCCCCCCCCCCCCCCCCCCCGCTTCATTTTCAGTTGAAGAATTCCATCTTATCTGACTGAAAGAGAAGCTGCTTGTTCCTGTGACGGCTCACTCCAGGCCGGTCGGACGGTCCTGGCCGCGGGGGAGGCCGCCGGGGCGCTCTGCATGGGCACCTCGGGAAGCGCTTTCGGCAGGACCGATGGGCGGGCTCGTCCTGCGGCAATGGCAGAGGCTGCTGCTGCGGAGGTGTGTAAAAACCTGCGCTGGTCTCGTGTACAACGCTCACTCGAGCCTGGTTGTCAAGACACACACATTCACCTTCCTCTCTCAACGGCGCTTAAAAAAAAAATAATTTTTTTAAATTAAAAAAAAAATAGCGTGGTTGGAGAATTGAGGTTCATCGCTAACTTTTAATTTACAAAGATAAACGGGTGTTAATGACAGAAGCAATAAATAAGGGATTTCAAAAGATGCCATAATTTATATAGGTCGAGAGGCTAGGACTTTTTCGATTTTTTTATTATTTTAATCCTAGTGTGCATGTTATGATATACACACGGTGATCAGACACGCTAGTTCAGCTACTAGGAGAGAGACGAGATATCCTCTCTGTTAATGTGCTTCGTCTAATTATTAAAATATGTGTGTTCCGAACGAGTATTATTTATTATAATATACTATTGCTCTAAACACTTTGATTACCAGCATATGTGGGTAAGACATGTGGTAAGATTATTTCTCCATAAACCATAGCTTTTTCTTGTCTTGTCTTAAAATCTCCTTTTACTTTGTGTTGGAAATATGGGCTGAACTTCGACGCTGTTAACTATGTTGCAAATCTGTTCCTGGACCGTCTTTAATAAAACGATTTCTTTCAATATATATAAAAAGAGAGGAAGAAAATCGCCTTATTCATCAGGGAGTTTCGCCGGCTTCAGGCTTGCCTGGCATCTTCACAGAGCCACAATAGCGCGCGGTTATTGGGAAAGGAGGGAGCGCCTTGCCCCCGTAAAAAGGCTTTTTTGGGGGGGTGGGGGGGGGGAAGGAAGATATGCTGCCGGCGTGGGAAGCAGGGGAGAGCCTGCTTGCCTCGAGCCCGGCTCTGTCACTTGCTGGTGCGGCGATGGGGCTCCGCGGCGGCTGACCCAGGGCGGTTCCCCTCCGTTCGCTCCGTAACAGGAGGCCTCCAGAGAGAGCTTATCTTCTTCACCCTCTTCCTTTTCTTTTCTCTTCCGTTTGCATGTTCACGTCTTTGAAGGCATTTCTTTTCCCCGAACGGTCGAAAAGAGTCCATTTCGAAGCATTTCAGAATTTATCATGAAGTGCATTTTTGTTTGATTCTGGGAAAAAATATGAGATTTGTGGAGCACACAGTTTAAGTACCTGGAACAGTCCTCGCTGCTGATGCAGCCTTGTTTTCTCCGAATGTTTTAAATTCTTCTTCCCCTCTCCCGCCCTGGCACCTCCCCCCCCATCACCCTCCCAACCACACATATATCGGTCCTATTAGTCGTGGAGAAGTTTCTTCCTCCCAGTGAGTCCCTCTGCAGACGGAAAGCCGGGCATTGCCAGAGCTGTTGTGTTTCCCCGCCGCGGAGCCGTCGTGGATTGATCCCTTCCGCTTTCCAGGCTTAACCTTTGGCTTGGCCGGTCTTTGGAAGCCCAGAGGATGCAGCTTTGCCACAGCCAAAGCTCATTCCCAGTGCAAGAGGAAACCCGAACTGGCTGGTAAATCGGTACCAGATGGAGAGGAGTCGCCTTTTAATTTCGTAACGGCGTTCAGAAACATTAAGAAACCAGCAACTACAGCGAGAAGGAAGGCTAGTCCAGGGCTGCAGGCAAGGGCACATCATCCTGTCCACCTACCAGTTCAGATTAAGAGAGTTTTCTAAGCCTGGAGTTGGGCCGTTGGCGAGAGTTATTCGAAATCCCTGTGCCCACAGCTTGGGCTCTTCCCAGGACGCACAGAGGCGGCTGGGCCCCGGTGCTCCTCATTCCGCACTCCTCGCCCACGGTCGCGCAGCCGCCCTGACACGGCGCAGTCCCAGCAGCAGTCGATGACAGACGATCGTGTTTAAAGGGAAAATGATTCGCTTGAAATACAGCACGCATTATTGCAGATAATTAATATGTACCTCGACAAAGTGAATTGCAAATGTGCAGTGGCACAATGATGCATTGCAGGCCAGCCGACTCGCCTGCCCTGCAGCTACCATTGAGCTTGGCCTCTGTCAGGCAACGCGATTTTTCAGCCATGTCTGAGGCAATTCTGCCATCTCCTGGACAACCCCCGGCATAGGCAGCAGAAGTCTCTCCAGAATACGCGTTTTGGAGTGATAAATGAGCGAGGGAGACTATTCAGTCATTCACGGAGCAACCTCCATCTGTAAACTGGAAGAATATGCCAGTGAAATTATAGCGTTTGGTCAGGTCTGATGTTAAGGCCGATTCGATTGTGTAATTAAAAGGAAAAAAAAAACCAAAACAAAACACCCCAAAACAACAAAACAACAAAGGAAGAAAGAATTAAAAACAAAATCACAACAAAAACAAAACAAGCAGATCAGAAAGGCGCATGTGTAAGCAGCCCTCCGGGTCGCTCTGTTCTTCAGCAGTGACATTTCCTGTACAGACACAGAAGGGGGACACTCACGGCATTAAAACGCCGCCCCACAAACCAGAAGCCGGCTGTGGTTGGAAAAAACAGCACAAGTCCGTCCAAGGCTCTCTGCACCGCAGCAGCAGCTAGCCGTCAGAGAAAGAAAAAAAAAAAAAAGTTTCTGTCAGTTATTTTCCCTACATATTTAAACATAAACATCACTTACCGCAGCTGTGTCTCCAGCAACTCCAAATTTTGCTTTTCACATTTTTTTCGCGGCAATAATTAGCAATTACAGATGAGTTGAGCATTAATTGAAAGTTCTGTTTTCTTTGACCTCACAAAAGTTAGTTTGAAGTGTCACCTTTCTTTCCGGTAACTGGGAACTCACATCTATGCCTTGTGTTTATTGAGGGGAAAAAAAAATAGTATTTGAACACAAGATGTTCCTTCTGTCTCTTGAGAACCAAAAATCGCTGTAAAAGGCGATTATGAAAATAAACGGTTACCCATCCTCTTGAGAAGAAAAAGAGCAGGAAAAAAAAAAAAAAAACCAAACCAAAACCTAACTAATCCGTAAGTTAATAAGAGGGAGATTCAATTCGTAGGCATAACTCAAACAGTAAAAATTAAAGGCAGTGGTCAGTAATATCCTCCAGCGGTGCTTGTGTGGTCCTGTGTGGTCTAGGAGTGAGCAATCATTTAAAGATTTTTTTTCCAAGGTAATGAAATTACTGCAGAATTTAGCCCTATTTCCCATTATATAGAAAGATGAATTTGATTAGGAACATGTCAAGAGGGGCAGCGTCTCTGATCTCGGGGTAGAAATAAAACCAAGATTAAAACCGTGATTAACGGGACAATAACATGAAAAATTAAGCCTACCTATTAACTAGGTTCAAGATATTAGCCGAGACAAAGTGGGCATTAGGGCTCTGCTTGAAGCTCGGGTGGCTCAGACCAGAGAAGATCCTCTTGGAAAATCGTCCGAGGACATAAAAACGACCAGTCCGGGTGACAGGCCTCCGAAGTCTCCCTCGGGACTCTTGGCAGCTGTTCTGGGAGCGATCCCCCATAAAGGTGACCGCAGCCGCCGAAGAACGCGGTGAGGCTCTGGAGGGGTGCTCCTCCCAAAGTCGGCCAGCCTCTGGTCCCGTTGGGTGCCCTTTGGGTCGCAGTACAAGGGGCCTCGGGTAGCATTTCTGGGAAATACAGTTTCTCGATGCACACGGTTTGGGAAAGGACACCTTTTGTGAGGATGCTTTCACATATTATTTTATTCGTACTTAATCCTATGTTACAGGGAAAAAAAAAAAAAAGGAAGATATAACAGAATAACTGCTCTCTTTTTTGATCTCACATAAATGTAAAAATACTCATAACTCCCTTACTGTATAAGTAAGGGTTAAATTTTTCAGGTGACAAAAAATCTTCATACACAACTTGGGAGATAGAAGTCAGCTGAGGCTGACTCTCCTCTGCCAACCGCCGCACTCATATCACATCAGTTCTGCTGCAGAGTTGACACGGACATTTTCTTTCTTACAGTCTTTCTTTTTTATATTTATTTATTTATTTATTTATATTTCTTTAATATCATAGGGTTATTCAGGTGATTCCGTGTTGTTGCTGTTGTTATTATCTATTTGATTATGTTTGTTTGTTCGTACTTTAAAGACAAAATAAACTCCTAGTTTTTTGAAGCGTTGTTTGAAAACTTGTCTTCGGAGTGAAGATGGAGGATAAAAGGAGTATAAAGGGCACGTGTGGACCTCAGAGAATACTAATCATTAGTGTAGCAGAATGACGATCCTGGTAATATCCGATCAATTAAGATTTAATTGCAAGCATATGCATATGTGTATCACGTTGCTCGCAATTAAAACAAACGCGTATATAGAACGGACAAAATACTAGTTCTGTGTGCACACACATCACAAGGTGTACTCGTCTGTGCAGGGTCAGAAATGCATACTTGTGACCTAAATAGACAGATCTATTTCACCTTAGTGGGAAGGAGCCATCGTAGGTTATTCCCACCCCGCAGTGCACACTCTTACCAAGGGTATAGATTTCGCTTGTCAGTTGCCCGGCGCAGGGCGGCTGGCCCTGATGGTCCTGCCGGACGAGGGGCACCTCCGGGCCGGGGTTTGCACCCATGGCTGCTCTGTCCTCTCGACAAATCCGTAAATGTTTCTTTTCCTCTCATCTTTCCGCTAGTGCCGTAGTTTGCCAGCCAGCCCCGGCTACTTTTATAGAAGTGAAGACCATATTTTCCCCTCCCCCTTGCGAGCTGGGTATTTTCATATTCCAAGTGTTATCATAAGACTTTTTAAAAGGGGAAAAAGAAAAAAAGAAAAAAGAAGAAGAAAAAAGGGGGGGACTCTGTGCTCGGTGGCTGGAGGCGGTGCTGAAATTACCGGCTTTGAAGAACCTGTCTGCAAAGTTTCGTCCAATCGTTTCAGGCTTTCCGCTTATTCCCTGTTGTAACTAAATACTGCTGTAAGAACAGCTGAAGTCCTTTGTTGGAAATGTGTGATCGCAGTCTCTACAGATCTGGCTACGTTGGTTCTCTCTTGAATTTGCAATCTCCAGATTCCTTTTATTTTCCCAATTTGCGGGCTAATGGCAGTCAATTGGCGGCTCTGCCCACCATTTCCTATCCCCGGAGCTCGATCCCCTGGACTTGCTCAAGTTCGTGCGCAGCCCAGCCGCAGAGCCACGCGTTCAGCGGCGCGGCGCAGCCGTACCTCCCCGGCTCCGTTCCAATCAACATCAGCTCCAACGGCAGCAAAGAGTGCCTGGAAGACAACAGCAAATATTACGCCCACGATGCGAGCTCCAAGCAAGAGGAAAGATGTAGGCAGAGGCAATCTTTTGCAAATGACCCAACTGTTACTCACACAGCCAACTTAAAGCCTGTAAAGTATGACCACTCGAGCCTGCAGAGAAGTTTGCATGGCTCAGCTGCTCTTTTTGAAGTGAATTCTTGCACTTCCAGCTTAAAGGAGGACATCAAGAATTCCGTCAACTTGAACCTGACAGTTCAGCCGGCAGCAGTCCAGTCATGCCTCAGACCTTCAGTGCAGGATGGTATGCCTTAAATATCTCGCTTTAGTTAGAGGAGACCTAGCGATATTTGCTTTCTAAGAGATGCCTGTAATTGCTTTGTAACATCCTTGTAACACATTCAAAGCGATAATCGCTTTTTCCGACTCAGAGGTAGATAGAAATTGTACTGTCAGATGTGCTTTGCCAGATTTGCCGACCTAGTTTAGCCCTATTAACTTGCGGGGTTTCTTTGTGGGTTTTTTTGTTTGTTTGTTTTGTTTTGTTTTTTAATATTCTCTTTAATACCCAGACCTGGTCCACTGAATTGTCGACGTGTTTGTTGTAGGTTTGCCTTGGTGCCCCACCCAGGGGAGATCAAGAAAGAAACGGAAACCTTACACAAAACAACAAATTGCTGAATTGGAAAACGAGTTTCTTCTCAATGAGTTTATTAACCGACAGAAGAGGAAAGAGCTATCAAACAGACTGAATTTAAGCGATCAGCAAGTTAAAATTTGGTTTCAGAATCGGCGGATGAAAAAGAAAAGAGTAGTAATGCGAGAGCAGGCTCTTTCTATGTACTAGATCAGAGTCCGCCCGTTCCTGCATGAACTTGTGCCCGGAGAGTTCACCCCTAGAGTAGAGCGTATTCGCGAGTGCAGCGCGGGGATTGTTTTTCTACCATTTAAACTAAATTCTCGAAACGTGTAGAACCCCTGCGTAAATTGGCAAACGCTGAGTTCTTAGCCAAATGAAGAAGACAAGCAGGACCAGCATGGAAACATGTATCAGCTTTTTCCCTTTCTCCATTTATATAGTTTTTCTCCTTCTTCTTATCCTCTCTTTACCCGGAGAACGAGTGGTGCTAAACTAAAATCGATTTATCTCTATGTAAACACCATTTTGCAGCAAAATAAAGAAATAACGCCTAGCAACGAGTTCATCTCCCTGAATCCCGGCTGCTTCCTTCATCTGTTGCCCTGCGCGCCAGGGCAAGCTTGCGGTGCCGCTGTTTTGTGGTTTGGAGCAACCTGCTCGAGCAGCGATGGGGGGAAATGTTTTAAAAGCAAGCTTTTTTTTTTTTTTTTTTTTTCTTTGCTTCCCACCCCTCAATCGGACTGCAGATCCTGCCCTAATCCGGAGGACAGGGCACGTGACAATCGCTCAGGGCTCGCGCGTAACTTGCGCGCCGTCTCCGCAGCGGTGATAGCTCCCGCCGCTCCGCTTGCGGCTGCCCACCCCGATAGCATGGGCCTGAGCGGAGGGCATCCCTGTGTGCATGGAGAGGGCGTGCCGCCCCCGGGACCTGGGCTGGGTTGCTTCCTGGGCACAGAGAAGACGCTCCGCTCCCGGGAAGAAGAGCCTCTCTTTCCCCGCCAGATATGCCCCGGAGTCGTGGGGGGTCCCACCACGGCAGACGGGATGAGCGGAGCAGAGCGCAATGGCCCTCGCATTGCCTCCGGTGCCACCCCAGGTGGCCAGACCGGGACCTGACCTTCCAGCGCCGCTGACTTTGGCCTTGTCCAAGCGCTGCCCCAAACAAACAGCCGGAGGAAAGCGGGCGGTGCCGGCGCCAAAGCGGGATAGGGTAGAGGCCCGGGCTGGGGGGAGCCGTGGCCTCCCTCTCACCCCAGGGTGCTACCAGGTGCAGGAGAGGGGACAACCCGAAGGTTTTGGTGGGTTTTATTATTTTGTGAGATCATCCCATGGCTGTTTCCGCAGAGATTTTTATGAGGGAAAGGAGGGAACGCTTTGGGGTTTTTTTCCGAGATACAAACCTCAGAGAAAAACCCAACCAGAGGCGCTGGTAGCATTGCCTAAGACTTTTGATTGCTATTTTAGGACAAGAATGACATTTATTTTCCCCTCATTTTGCTGACAGGCATTCTCTGCAGGGACCCTTCAGCCTCTGCAGCACCAGAGCAGTCAGGCTGGCTGAAGCTGCAGAGCTGGGGGAAAGGGTAAATATTGCCTCGGTCTTATATTTCAGAAAACAGAAAAATCCCACAGAATTTTAAGTCCGGATTAAAACGCTTTTAAAACGTTGTGATTTCCACCTAAATCTATTTCCAATGAAGAGGCATTTCCACGCGCAAATCCTTTAATTGCGTCTCCCAACAGTAATAATTATGTTGGCGGAGCCTGCGTTATTTTGTGGTATATAAAGTAGGCTCAGGTATGGTTATTTGGGCCGTATGCAACAAGGCTAAACAACCACAGGGAAAGGCACAAAGCAGCTACCTATTTACATGGGGCTACTGCCTCTCTGAAGGCAATAAACTCATTATTTCATAAACAAGCGGATTTGAAATTTGCTTATACCCACTCATTTGCTTGCAAATACTGCTTACAAGGGCACGGTGATCCAGATGATTCTGGAGGTAAATGACGGGTTTCTAGGCATGCAAAAGTGCAGCCATCTTCTCGAAAGCTTTCCAGAGAGCTCCAAAGGTAACGCTCCAGTGGTGTTTTGAAGGGCGAAAGAAAACCAGCCCAACTGAGGCTCATTTCTCAACATCCAGAATGGCCACTCTTACCGCATTGCCCAATGCAGACAAAAACCTACCTCACTCACGGTGGGTGACTGCCAGTGGAAAAGCAGGGGCGAAGAAAGGCTGGGTGGGTTCTTCCCGAGGGAAAGGGATGCGCACCTAGCCACTTACAGCGACACCACCCCGGGTCCCTCCAAACCTTCGAGGCATTCAGCCCCTGTGCTGGGGAGCGGCCGATGAGAAACAAAAAAAATCTCTTCATCAAATGCAAATTCCAAAAAAAAAAAAAAAAAAAAAAACCAAAAAAAAGAAAGCCAGGAAAAAGAAAAAAAAAAAAAAAAAAAAAAAAAAAAAAAGATAAAGCCCCTTTTCTTACTCTCTCCTGAAATACTACCATTCAGCCGACTCCAGTCCATGAGAAATGGTCCCTTTATGCCATCCTTCCCTGTACTAACCCTCCCCAGTCCCTTTATACACTGGTGATGTGAAATTCGAAGAGGAACCACGGGTGAAAAGACGTGAAAGTCAATGCATTATTTATTAAACGTATCTGATCCACGACGATGGCTTATTGTAAACCTCCCAGTCTAAATCGCCCATCGAAGGAGAATAAACAGAGGAGGTACGACCTCAACCACGATTATGATGTGAAAATATGTGCATTATGTATCTCTACCAGTCTATATATGTATAGATCCACTTATTTCATCAGCTCCCACTGATAGATCCACTTATTTAATCATGTGTAGTCGTGTGTGCGCACACACAGATGTACATATCTGGGGGCTCACACAGTTCATAGACACAGAGGCAGTAGAAAATGGTGCATGATTTCACGCGTGCCCATACTCCAGGTTCCAGCCATTCCTCTTGAAGCAGCGTGCGACGACAGTTGTACTGGGCTTGCGGGGAGGCACACACGCGTGTGGCAGAGCCGCAGACACAGGCGTGCCCTGCCTGGGCGTCTCTGCCTGCCCACGCCCGCCCCAGACGCCCCGTGGGCACATGTGTGCACACGCGTGTGCGGCACGCTGGGTTGTAGTGCATGAGACGCATCCGAGTGAGGTGGATGTACCCCACGCCCTCCTGACGGAATATTTCAGGTGTCCTCCCAGCTGTATTTCATCCCTTGCACCGGCTTTGTGGGTGCACGCAGTGGGCAAGAGACCAGAGGACACCCGCTTGCTGCGCCCACGCCTTCATCCCCTCGCAACAGGCAGACGATCATCCATCCCTTTATTTACTCCAACATAAACATCTTTGCATTCCGACCGCAGCCTAAATGTGATAAAGCCCTTCTGAGATTACTCTCTATTCCTTCTCGTTTGATAAGGCTGCAAGAGCAACTCGGCTTATTGGGAATGGATCTGGATGCTTTTGTGCTTACTAAAAGAGCATAAATAATTAAAGTTTGGCAGGGAGGAAAAGCTTTCTTGCAGAACTGTAGTGGCAATAAATGAAATGACTCAGAATCTCTTCTCCAGTCGGTTTTTACGAGAGCTGCCAGACAGTGTCTGTTCACGTTCTCCAGATACTAGGGGCGCCATAACAAAGTTAAGGTCAAGTTAGTGTCTTATCTTGGGTGGCACAAAACCACTGCATCTTCTCCAGCCGGACCGGGCGAATTTTTAAACTCGAATGTTATGCAAGTCGCCTTAATTTCCACGGAGGGCTTTTGGAAATGTCACTTGGACCTGAATACTTGGTAATTCCAGCCAACGGTTGCAGATGTTTCAAGACGCCTAACGGTAAAGTATTCTCCCGACTGTGTACATGAAGTACATTTATATTTCGATGCTATTTAATCTGCGTAAGGGGAAAAAAAAAGCAAAAAAAAAAAAAAAAAGCAAAAAAAAAAAAAAGCGGGGTGGGGGAAATATGTAATCCTCAGAGCTGGGCTGGGAACCGACCCCAGGGTGAAAATGCTCTGTCAGGCGGGGACCCCTCAGCTCTGCCTTATTCCAGCGGTATCTCTACTAGGATATTGGTCTCATATTCCACAAATTTGATTGCTTTTTAAGGGACTGCTTCCTATAAAGGCTGGTTTTGTATTAACAAATCTTCACCATATCTTTGAACTTGAATTAGTTGAAACCGGTTGACTCCTACGCCAAAATTTAATTGATGTTAGACTTACTGCATCGAAAGGAAGGTTCAGGATTCTTGCTAAATAGTAATTAGTTGCTTGAACGGTAAAGAATGTGAAGCTCCACAGATTCCCAGAGCCATCTCTCCTGAAGAGATAGGCGATCAGAAACCTGGGGGCACAATCTTAGCAGATCCCTGCCCTGCTCTGCTGCAAGCTCAGGGTAGTAAGTGACACAGGAGCCATTTTAACTGCGCAGGCATCATTTTTAGGAGGTTTGTTTATATGTTGCAGCAGAATCAAAACGCCTTTAAAGTTATCGATGAAGGGATGAAATAGTGGTTTTGTGCTTTGATTTCGAGTGATACCTTGAGAGAGACTATCTGCTGAGATCAATGCGTGGCGTTTGAGGTACCTTGCAAGAGACGCACTAAGGCAAAAAATAACATACAGAAAATGAATTAGGAAAGAAAGGAAGGGGTGAGAAAAATGAATTAGTTTCATCTTAATTGCGAGCTAGGCTGCCGTGTGGAAGCCCCTTGGGCAGCCATCGCCTGCTTTGGGAGGCCGGGGGATGCAAGAGAGGCCGTGCCGGTGGCAGCGGCAGGGCGGGGGGCAGGGTGCGGGGCGCAGCCCGGGCTGTGGGGCTCACGCCCCCGAAGCCTCTCCGTCGCGCAAAGCCGGGGGAGCGCATCGCGTCGGGGAGCGCAGCCTGCGCCTGTACAGAGCCTCCCACGGGCACCGCCGCATCGTAGATCCGGGGCGAACCCGGGCCTTTTCCCCAGTTGCCTGTTGTGCTTTCGGTCCAGTTCCCTACCTGGCGGGCTTTCTTCTGGATACGACACTCGGAAGCTGCCTTTATGGATGTGATCTGGGGCCTGCCGCCTGGCTGGAGTGCCCGGAGATTGCCTAGGTGGCAGAGAGCGACCCTGTTCGGCGTGGAAAGCTCGCCTATATTTCGGGTTTATTTGAAGGGCGACATGTGGTGGGGCTACTCTGGCTATGCTTGTACAGTGGCGGGAAAAAAAAGGGCATTCCCATAGAGAGCTGGCAAATGTTTCTGGAATGAAGAATTGCTCGAGCACAGGATTATTGCTAGCGCGTATTGTTTATTCTCTTTTCTTTTTCAGCCTTTGTGACCCGGTTTGTGCTCGTCTGTGTAAAATCATAATTCAAAGAGAAAAAGAAAATTGGTAAAAATAAGCCCTCAGTGGAAGGGTGTCCGGAGGGCTAGCGAGTGTTGTGCGTGTCGCCCGCTCCCAACCCTGCTTTTCCCTTCCAGTTAAAAAGAACATTTTGGTTGGAGTTGGAGGCACGGGAACAGAGGTCACTTTGTTCACTGCTCTGCTTCCCGAGGAAACGGTGCTTGGTGGACTTTCCTTCCTGCCCTAGCGCTTTTTTTCTGTCCATAAGAGCCCGAAAGTGTCTCTCTTTCATAAAATCGGCTACTGAGAGATGTTTTGTTTGCGTCTTTCTCATTACAGTTTGTCTCTGGCGCCCCGACACAAGCGCTCAGTGTTTGGGCTTGTAAGAGAGGGAAAATGAGGTGATCAAGCACTCAGACTTTGAATTCCGTGACCGGTTTTGATGCCAGCTGTGGATCGCTGGAGCCGGGAGGGCAGATCCACTCATGCACTCGAGTGTATGAATGGGACTTGGTTTTTCTGAGTGAACCCTCACCCGCTCATCATCTGCCTGAGCGGCAGCCAGTCAGCAACGCTCCCTCTAACGAGGAGCGATTTACGTTCCGGAGCCGAGGGTGCCTGGCTGGGAGCCCGCACCCATCGCTCCGGGAGCTGCCTTCCCGAGGGCTGCTGTACACACTCTCGCTGTCTGTGAAGGCCGGCGGGCCAAGCGGCGATGCGGGCGGGGGGTAGCGCGCTGCGGGTCTCCCTCTGCGCCGGGCTCCGGCGGTGGGCAGGCGCCTGCCCGGGCGGCGCGGCCCCAGGTGATCACCCGCACCACCTACGTGTATCTGATCGCCTGCTGAAAGGATGAGGGGGAAAACGGAAATATTTGTACAAACGCTGCGCTAGTCTCTCCGTTCTGGGAGGGCTCTTTGGAGAGATCTTAGGAGCCTTTCCGAGGGGTTGATATAGATATAAGGACATTTCTACATCGCGTCACGTGACATAATTACCACTAGAATCAATCAAGATGAATTGCACGTCAGCACACGGTGGGGATTTTTTCTTAGTTGATCCTGTCCAAAGCCTCTTGTGCAATAGATGGATCTTGTTCAATGCATTGAAGCCTCCTGGTTGCTTGCAATCGCAAAAAGGAAGACATGACTGAGTTTGACGATTGTAGTCACGGCACATCCAATATGTATCTGCCAGGGTGCGCTTATTACGTCTCACCCTCAGATTTCTCGACGAAACCCTCGTTTTTATCGCAATCGTCGTCCTGTCAAATGACTTTTCCTTACTCTTCTAATTTACCTCATGTCCAACCTGTGCGCGAAGTAGCATTCAGGGAATACGGATTAGAGCGCAGCAAATGGCAATATAGGGGCAGTTATGCTCCCTATTACTCAGCTGAAGAGGTGATGCACAGAGACTTTCTGCAGCCTGCGAACAGGAGGACGGAAATGTTGTTCAAAACGGACCCTGTCTGCGGCCACCACGGACCTTCTCCCGCCGCCTCCAACTTCTACAGCTCGGTGGGGAGGAACGGCATCCTGCCGCAAGGCTTCGACCAGTTTTACGAGACAGCCCCCGGACCCCCGTATCAGCAGCACTCCGAGAGCGAGGGGGACGCGGATAAGGGCGACATGAAAGCCCAGAACACCACTTGCAGTAAAACACCTTCCAGCCAAGAGAAGAAAGTGACACCAGCTAACAGCACCGATTCCCCTTCTGGTGAGGCTGTTGCAGAGAAGAGCAACAGTTCAGGTAGGTATCAGTAGTAAATTGGGGGCAAGAGTACAAGGCCAACACTTTGTCAAGCCGCATTTTATGTGCAATTTTATAAGCATCCAAAGGATTTTATATATCCTATAAGATTTCTTTTACCGTTGTAAAGCGTGTTTACGATAGGAAACCAATTTAGGTGGGCTTAAGGTATTCTTGGAAGAGGATATTAATTGTTATTAAATTGTTGATTTGGCGGGGGGGAGATGGGGAGATTTCATAGGTGCTGCTCAGAGCTGCCTTCGGTTTAGGGCTTAAGATCTTCGTTTGTTTGGGGCGGGGGGGTGGGTGGGTGAGAGGAGTTGGAGAAACTTGGAATTTTTCCAGCCCATTTAAATATCTCTCTGTATTGCTCGAAGTGCTCTCATTTAAGGAGAAGTTGGGAAATATTCCCTTTTTTTGTTAAGTCACCCAGAGACTAAAAGCCGCAGCATTTTTTTTGTTATTTTTTTTTTTTTAACTGCTAGAGGGTTGCTTTCCAGGCAATGGGATATTGTGAAAGTGTCTTCCCAGTTAAGCATGTTCGTAGGAGCAGCATAAATCAGTTTCCTTTCTCTTTAATTTCAGCAATTCCCCAGCGATCAAGGAAAAAGAGGTGTCCCTATACCAAATATCAAATAAGAGAACTGGAACGGGAGTTTTTCTTCAATGTGTACATAAACAAAGAGAAAAGACTACAGTTGTCCAGAATGCTCAACCTTACTGACCGGCAAGTTAAAATCTGGTTCCAAAATCGGAGGATGAAAGAAAAGAAACTGAACAGAGATCGACTTCAATATTTCACTGGGAATCCCTTGTTTTGAAATAAAAAATAAAAGTTAAAAAAAAAAAAGAAAGAAAAAAAGAAAAACAAGAATAACAAAAAAGAAAAAGAACGGGAAACTTTTTTTTTTTCATTTAAATAAACAAAAAAACTACAAAAAAATAGAGAAAAAGAAAAGAAAGCAAGAAGAAAAAGAAAGAATATCATGGACTCGCTGACCTGCCATCTGAATGCAAAATTAAATTGGTTTACATGACACGTCTACCCTGCGAACTCAAAGTTTCATTTTTATGTGCAACTCCTCACACTGAATGGCCACTGGATATTTTGGGGCTTGGCGAAGCGGATTCCTGATAAGGGAAAAATAGGGTAAATCCAACTGTCCACTGTGAAGTGTTTCTCGCCAAAGGTGCTTTTTTTCCCTCTTCCACAGCACCAGCAATGGACCTGCAGTGTGTCTGGTAGTTTTTGCTTACAATTCATTGAGTTCGGGATGGGGTGGGGGGGTTTGTTGTTGCTATTAAGCTAGGGAAACACTTTCCTCCCTTTAAGTGAAGGCGGTTATTTAAGAGATGGTAAATGTACGTTCGCTATATATAAAATATATATATGTTTCTATTGTCATCCAAAAGCATGGGCCACTGTCTTTTTCATGTGAATAAATGGTTTCTAGTAAAGTTAAGGTTATAAATTCCGTGCACTGTATGAAATTCCATCTCCGTAGGAACATAGCGTTTCCCGGGCTAGAGCCCAGTTCAGTTAAATAATAACGGGAGGAAGCCTAGTCGGGTTATTTTAAATGTATTTTAAATAAATAATAGTTTAGATGTCTAACTCTCCCTTTGTAGGTATATGTAACCTTCCTTGTTCTCTCTGAGGCAAAGCCAAAATGGCTGTCTGCAGATCATAACTTCTTATGGTGCTATAATTACTGTGAACAACGAATAAGTTTGGTTGGATTTTTTTTTGAACCGGTTAGGCTCTCAGTAAGTCCAGAATCCCCAGTGCCAGTGTGTATTTATTTGTTAGTGAAGAGCAAGGCCGAAAGACCGAGGACTCGGAGAGAGTCGGACACGAGGGAGCTATAAACAATTGGCACTAGTGGGAGGGGGTAGGAGAAAAAAACCCAAACAAATAAACAACCAAAAAAAAAAAAAAAAAAAAAAAAAAAAAAAGAGGGGTGGATAAAGAAAAATCCTTTGGAGGGGTGGATCCTTTCACTATCGTTTCCCAGCAAGGCTAGCGGGGCGCAGCATTCGGCCGGGGCGCAGCCCGGTGCCCGGCCGCGGTCGGCCCTGAGCGGGGGCAGGCAGCAGGCGGAGGTCTTATCCGCGCCTCGCCTCTCTTTGCTGCTTTATCCTGCGTGACCTGGAGGGGCTGTTTACAAAACCTTGAACTGTCTAGACAACACCATAAAACCCGAGCTTCTAAACAGCTTAATTGGGTTATATTATACACCTTCTGGTGGGTGAAAAAGAGATTTCCGCAATTTGCAATAAAGGCGAGGAGTGAGAAAAGAATTTCCCTTTTTCTGAATAGGGCAAAGCGGCTGTTGCTACGCTCGGACGCAGGGAAGGCAAAAGTGCCAAAATAAGTCAGGAAAAGCTCGAGAATTTAAAAAATCGAGACATGGAAGCAGAGAGAACCATGACTAACAAAAAAAAAAAATTAAAAAACCCTTTAGCAAGAAAAACATAAGTGTATGCCTTTGAACTTCCAAAATGTCAAGGTCATCACCTTTAACCTTTCTGAATAATTAGGCGCCTTAAGGTTCCTCTGTTATTTTCAACCACCACCCACTCTGTCTCTGTGTCTCCCTCCTTCTCTCTCACACACACTCACAACCACACACACGCTTATTACCGCATAGCTGGCCACATTAGCAAATGCATCATAACGCAAAGAAAATCCCAACTGGGTCGAGGTGAACTCGCCGCGGTGTGCGAGGAGCGTGCCTCGCTCCGGTCCTGCCAGCCGGGGCACGGCTGACTTCATGCTTCCCTCGTCTTTCTCTTCCGCGCCTCGGAAATTCGCCCCAGATTTCTTTTTTTTTTTTTTTTTTTTTTATAAAAAAAGACCCAACCCTCTAAACATTTATATCTATATATGTTTATTTTAATAAATGCCAGGGCTGTAAGAAATGCTCCGTAGAGCATTTCTCCGTTTATGGAGAAAGATTATATTTCTAGGAAGATTTTCTGTGGATGTGCGTTGCCCCACAATGCCCATTAATTAGAATTGCGCGAATTTCCTGGGAATTTCTTAAAGCATTTCGCATGACCTTATTGCAAAATTCTCGCATCTCTCCCGAGCTTTAGTCCTCAGGGCGAGAACGAGTTGTTTGGTTTTTTTTGTTCCCTGCAGTGCTTTAACAGGCTCTCTCATCGTATTAATATGCCTTTAAAATGCTAAGACACCGCAAAAGAGGGCCGCAGATACTGAAACACCCTAACATCAATCTCGCATAAATGCTCCATGATAGCAGTTTTAAGTTTCTATTAAAAAAAAAAAAAAAAAAAAAAAAAAAGAGAGAAAGGAAGAAACCCATGACTGAGAGCAGATTTTGCTGCGGGGGAACGACTCACGAGAGGAGGGAATTCCCGGTGCTCGGCGGCCGATGGCCACCGGAGGGCGCGCCCACGCACTGCAATGCCACCGCCGTTCTGCCGCTCCAGTCTGCTTTCCCCTAATAATAATTCCACTGATAATAAAATATCTAATATATAAGTAACGATAAGATTTCAGGGGCGTCCAAATGAGAAAATAAAGCTTCAAAAAGATTTATTAAACAAATAACCCATATCCGTGACGTGCTATAGAAATATGCCACTTTAAAAGCATGGGGTGTTTTTTTGGGGCGTCATAATCTTTTATAACGCAACCGAGCATTAAAAAATATCCCATAATTTTAGGAAGAAAAATATTTTAAAAGATTTTTTTTTAAATGTGATTTTTAGAATTCGTTCCTGAGAACGAAACTACATTTACTTCTTTAAAGACAGCCTTAACGCGGATGGAACAAAAGACATGAAAAAATGTACGCTTCCACAGTTTATCTTCGATTCTTATTCGAAGCTTTTCTTAAATAAGCCTGTAGGTACAGAAAGCATAATTTAAAAACATATTTTATTTAAAGGCGAGATTAACGTCAGGTCCTGAGAGTGATTGTTTTTTTTAAGAAAGAGATTAAAGCGAAAAGATATTTTTAATATTCGAACATCATCTTGCCAAGGCATTGCTGAATTAAATCTCTCTCCTTAAAAGTACTATGGAGATCTATTAAAATGAATCTAGAGATTAGAAAATTAAAGTGAAGCTTATGAATTTCCTGGAAGCTCTCCAGTGACTGAGAATGTTCCGGGTTGTTTTTGTTGTTTTGTTTTGTTTGTTTTTTGGTGGTTTTTTTTATTATTATTATTTATTTCTATTTTATTTTTTTCCCTTCAATGAACACTTTTGGTCAAAATCTGATGTAAGAAAGGGCTTCACTGCTTTCTGCTTATTTTGCAGAAATATTCATGGAAATAAATTTGACGTCTCAGCCATATTAATCGTTTTTTAAAGCCCCCTCTCTCGCGAAAGCATTTCTTGGCACTTTGTCTGCCGGATTGTTGGGTCCAGTTTTTTCAGAAGTTCATTGTTAACACTTTCCTAGAGATAGCCTTTCCATCGGTCATAAAATGCCATTGTACAATCCTAAACCCCTAGAATCCCTGAAGCCAAAGGTAGCCCTTGCAGGCTACCAGGATCCCGAAGGAAAATTCCCTGGTCTCTCAGTGGAGATGCCCATTTTGAGATGGAATTCTTTAGCGAAGTTTTTGTGTTTGTTTTTCTTGGCGAAAGAGTGCTCCTTGTGACAGCACACACTAACCCCATAAGGTTTCTTCTGAGGTGCTTTAACCCCTCGCAATGACAGTGAGGCCGATCTCGGCAAAAGCGAACGAGGGATGGGAGACTAGATGTGTTGTTAATTTAAAAACCAACAATAACATCAAAACACAAAAAACCCAAACCCAACAACAACAGAAAAACCCAAACCACACACACAAAAAACCACCACCACGCCGAAAAAACCTAAGCAGAATAGGAAAATATAGAAACGCCGGGTTTTGATTTGGTTTGGGTTTTGATTTTTTATTAATCGTGTAAACGTGATGATTCTGGCCGAGTCTATAAACTCTTAATTAAATTTTTTTTTTTTTTTTTTTTTTTTTACACAGAAAAGGCTGTGAGCTATTTCCAAATGTCTTTGGGCTTCTTTAAAGAGAAAGAAAAGGGTGAAATGGGTGTTTATTTATTTTCTGGTTGAACTACAAATGCGGCAGAAATCTTCCGAAAGATAACTGTGCGGCCCGAATACCGAATCTGAAGGCTGCATCAGCGACCAATCTACACGCTAAAATCTCGCAATACCAGATATGTACTTCCGTGTCCACAGAAATAGAGAAATACAACAGAGGAAGGGCTGAGGCTTGAGGCGAAGCTGGGACTACAGGCAGTGCTACTGTGCAATCTCCCCGCTCAGAAATAACAGCTTTGAAGAAATGTCCAGATTTTGTTTGTTTGTTTGTTTATTTTATAAGCTTTCATATATAAGAAAAGGCATAAATGTCATCAGTATGTCCCCCGTACCCTGCCCTCAGTCAAAAAAATTCAGGGAATCTGAACCCTCAGCCCAGACGCCGACTCTTTCTATGAAAATATGGCAAATAGAAATCTGGGCAACGTGACAGATACATTATGAAAAGAAGGAAGGACACAATATCGTAGCCTTTTTTTTTTTTTCCTTAAATAAAAATTATTATTCAATATCCCTTCAATACAACAGCGTGGCATTTAAAAATATACAATCCACCCGTTTAGAGACACACAAATTAAAATGATGAAACGGAGTAAGTTAAAGAAATTTTACTAAAAACTTCCCGGGTTTCAATGTGTTTATAAAATTTCTCGCACTACCTTTGATACTGAAGGCATCTGCAAAATATCTAGCCTCTTTCATACCTCTCTCCCATCCCCCTTCCATAATGAGGCACAAACACAGCAAATTGCAACTATGAGAATCCTCAGCACAGTCGAAAGAAAATTGAGTCATATCACCAGTAATAGGGTTTAGTAAGATAAGGCAGTGAAAATTAAGCCCTGTTGCCGTGTCTGGTAACCTCAAGTTTTTAGCCCTGACATTTGCTAGAGGAGAAAATTGTAACATCCACCTATGCTTTATTACAAACAGTAATTTACATCTACATGGACCCAGCGGTTGGGTTGGTTTTTTGATGTGCTTGTTTGTTTTTTTTTTTCTCTCTCGTTCAGAAACTATGAGGCTCTGAGAGCAAAACCTTTTATTAATGTAGATTGTATATCTCATTTATTGCACAATATTGATTTATTTATTAATGTTAATTACTTGATTCCATTTTAATATGATTTAAAACAAGAGTGACATTAAATGCCCAGAGCCTAAATCCCCAGTTCCCCAGTGGCTCTCACATGTTTATTCAACTTCTATTTACATCAGACTTAAACTTTCCTACTGTTCATTTTCAATAAAAAATTGCTACTCGTTTTTAAAAACCCTCATGATTTATCGTGAGCTAATGGTCTTACAGATCCGTTTGCCAGTCCTGAATAAGATATTTAAATCATTATCATCACAGCCATCATCTGGGTTTCCGTGTAGTGACATGCAAGAAATTCATATTTTCAATTAAAAAAATCAAAGGGCCCTCATGTCTAATCAGGAGCCAAGAAGTCAACTCCTCTAGCACCAGCGAGGCTGGCGTGGAAAGCAGCTCAGCATTTCCTTATTGTTTTAACTTTACTGTTGGGCGAAACCCGCTGCAAACCTCCGGGCTAATACTTCAGTTGAGATATTTCTAGGACCCCCTTTCTTAAAGTGTAAATAAAGATTATGAAAGAGCCATTTGATGGGCATAAAATTTCTGATTAGATTTAACAGTCAAGTCTTAAACTGCGTCAAGGAAAATAGTATTTTGTTTCTTTAAACTCTGTGGGTTGTCCGGGCCGTTGTGGAAGAAGAGGAAATTGCTAGAAAGCGAGGGGGGGAACGCCGCGCTCGGAGGAGCGTCGTGGGCCCCGCCGCGGCTCCTCTCCCTGCGCAGGGAATCTTAGCAATGGCTCTGATCATGATCTTAAACAGGCTTCTCACCGCAGTGCCCGCTTCTTTTCTCAGCCCTCGGTCGTGGAGAAGCGTGCCCAGAGAGGGCAGGGCTGTGCCCGGCGCAGGGGACGCTGAGAACAAACAGATCTTAAAAGCAGAAAATATTAAGAAGGTAATATTTAAACTCTCCGGCAACTGAGAACTGGAGACTGCAGCTATAAAAGACACCGGCTCTTAACCTGACAATGATGTTGTATTTGAACAGCTGCTATAAGGTTTTAAAAGGTCTGTCTCATTGCCACAGCGAAATTTTAAATAGGGTTATTGTTTCCAGCAGGATAAATTGTACGGTAAAGCGTAAAATAACCAAATGCCAGGAAACGGGAAAAAATCAAATCTACGCTGGTGGAAAACGAATGTTTTCAACTGTGAAAAAAGGAGCATGTATATTTTTTAATTTTTTTCACTGCTCGCTCTTGGGGATCTGAAAGTGTTTTGATAACAGAAAGGCCCAAAATAAACAGGCAAATGAATCCGAAACAAAAATTATCAATTTAACTTTGTCTGGATTAGAGTCCTTGACAGAATTAGTCTTAGATCAGAAATACTCCAGTTTGAGAAAAGTTGTGTTGTTTGTTTAAAATAATAATAATAATTAAAAAAAAAAAACAAACAACAAAAACACGAGAGGAAAAGAAAGGGAAAAAAAAAACCCAACCACACTTCGTACCATCATATTTAAAATAACTGCGGGTGTATTTATGGGTACGAATTAGGGAGAAAATAGTAAAACACGTTTAAAACATTGAGCTGGAACTATCTGATTTGCCATGTGACATTACTGTTGACTTTGGTGTTTTTTGGTGCTGGGTTGGGGTTTTTTGGTGTTTTTTTGTTTGGTTGGTTTATTTTGCTTTTTTAAAATAATACAGATGCATTCATCATTCTTCATATTAAAAAAAAAAAAAAAGTAAAGTAAAAGTTACTTGAAGAGTTGCAGTGAGAATACG
>JAOEGS010011070.1:0-38817 GCA_025447755.1 Corythornis vintsioides
TCTTTGTCTTCCCTGTTATTTCAGTTTTATATTGTTTGAAGAGAAGGAGAACCAGTGCATGAAGTTACCTTTGTCCACTGCAGAATCCTTGCAGTTTCTGTAGTTTTGGATACTGATGTCCATCAGAGATAAGATACTGAAATTGGATGGATCCAGCATGGTAATTCCCCTGACCCAAAAGTTCAGCATAGTGCAAATATCATTTGGGGGTTTTCATATACATTTTGCACATGGCTGAACAGATTGAGTAGCTAATGCTAGGGAAATCTTCCATTCTGGTCTAACATATGTATAGACAAAACCTTCCTTTAACTCAGTATGCCCAGATAAAATTCATATTTGCTATGTCCTTGAAGAGAGAAGTCTTGCTTTCCCTCAAAATCAGAACAATGGATTTAATAATAAACCTAAAGTATTCTTTCTTATTGCTATAATTTCAATCATCAAGCTATTTAAGAGAGTAACAATATTTTGTTTCTTTCTGTTGTTGTTTCTCTTCTTGTCTCAGAAAGTAATTTTTAGTTCAAGCAAGGCCAAAGACAAAGCAAATAGACATACTGAAACACAGAAGTACCAGGAATGTGATTTCCTTGGCAATGATAATACTGTCACAGCTGTCAAAATTTACTCCTTTATCCATATGACATTTTAACAGGATGGGAACACCCTGTTAAAATAAGCAGCTATAAAGGACTCGGTCATAATTACTAACAACAGCAGGCTCTCCCAGACAATATATTGTTTACAAATTTCAGATAAATTGTTTTACCAGTATTACATTTTATTTTGATGCTCCAAAGCTTAGCCATAACTATTTTATTTATTATTATGCTAAAGTTAAAACAGGCAATTAAAAATGTTAATTTAATTTCCACAGGGAACTAGAGGAAAAGATAAATGTACAATTATTATGCCAAAAAATAAACAGTTTGGGAAGTGTAATTTCTTAAATTTCATTAGTATTTTTGAGTTGTATCAGTTTGTCATTGACAGAGAAATCAGAAACAAATGACAATATTTGGTTCAGTTTGTCAGCTCAAAGAAGAGTAAATTCTGGAACTTTCAAATGAATAGATGAGATTACTAGTGCCTGCCTGTAAGAGCTCACCCCTTTGTGAAGTAGGCAGGCAACTCAGCAGTAATCTTGACATATTTTCATAATGTTGCAACCTGTGTAGCACTTTGTAAAATATATTTTTTCATTTCTAGATATGCTAATTTACTAACGTAAATTGTATAAGACTTCCTTGGTAATTCCATTCTCCGGCAAATCTGTAAAGTTAATGCTTGTATTCCATGTTGTATACATTTCTGTTAATAACATCCAAGTTTAGATGTCCTCTATGATCTAGTTTATACTCAAAAGGCGTTTTAAATATATAGCAACTGAGCAACTTTCTGACAGGTACAGAGGAAACCAATTACTGTCACTTCATCATCACTGCCCACTTTCCTTCTTGGCTGCCCTTTGAACAATATGTTATTTTTTGTGTTTCCCAGCAAGGTCTTTGTTCAGTATTTTATGCAGACCCTTTTTAATGTGTGGATTAAATATGACAAAAAGTTATAATGTGATAATCCAAAAAAATTCTTCAGGCTATGAATGTGCTGTCTTGGAGTTAAATCCAAAGTCCTACTCATGTATTTGTCACTTTTTTCAGTAGCACTTTCACTGGGGTCATTGTCAAGCTACCAGAAGGACTTTATATTTAGATATCTTTGTAATTTCATTACATTAAACTCTTCACCTTAAAGAGACACCTCTCTGCAGAGCTTTCAAAACAAAACAAAAGGTGAGTCTGCAGTTCAAACTGTAGGTAAAAAATACATATTTGTAACATCATGATAGAAGACATATTTAAACTAGATATACCAGATATTCATGGTATAAATTGTTGCATCAACTATGTAACTGGTATAGTTAGTTACCCTGACTGACATTCTTGCAGTCTGTGCACCAGCAAAATGACTTTGAACTCTAGCAGGATTTCATCCAGGGTTAATAATGTGTGAACCAGGCCCTTGATTTGGGGACAGATATAATCACAAAATAGCGCAAGATGGACTCTTAGTCTGTATGTGGAAATCTTGCTCACGTTAGTGATCTCTGTATCAGTGGGACTGATTGTAAATCTGGAAGCTTGCTGATTGTCTTCAGAAGAATTAGTACATACATTAATTGTGTTTATGATTTTATATAAGATAATGCATAGGATTTTTTTATGTTGATGATATAGCATAAGGAAAGAGAAGCAAATGCAGTCGCACTCTGATCAGTGTGTGTGCATTAAGGCACTCCTCTGTCATCAGTGTTGGTGGTTTGTATGGCATGTGTCTAAAGAGCAAATGAAACTTACTACTGGCTTCCAGGATAGCCTACAGGATACTCTGTGCACCTCCTCTGTCACATTGTGCCAAACATTATTCATTATTGGAAGAGATGGGTGGTCTGGCACTTAGGAGATTCTTTCATTTGTATTTTCACAGACATAATGTGATTTTATCTTCTCTCTTTAGCATACACTTAAGAGAGAAAGGAGATTCAGGGAGAGATGGTAGAGAGACACACAGGGTAAAAATCTCCCTGGGATTCTCCTAATGCCATTATAAAAAGCCTAATTGCCTCTGGGTTAGTCTGAAGGTCCAGAGTGGCTAAACAGTGTATAAATTATCCCTGAAGAATTATGATTATCCTCAGAAAATACATAACTCAGATGGCTGCTAGACCATTCATGATGACAGCAATCACTAACATTAGAGATTCCTTAATGACTGGAATCACAAATTATTGTATTTTTTGCATAGTACTTTGAATACTTATGAGTGTTATTTGTAGTTGAGTAAGTTCATCATGAGCTTTGGAAACTAGAAGCTCTGACATGTAGTAATAGGGATTGAACATATTGGGCTTAGCATCAGAATGTTTATGGGCTTCTGTGGCCTGCTGTCAAAGGAAGCTTGAGCACAGCACATCGCCCCTATTCCTCTGCCACAGTTTTAAAATAAATTATGATACTGACCACCTTAAATGTTTTGAGAAGAAACCTGTAAAAAAAAGGTTTTCTTATTTTACCATTATCTTTGTATACTTTATTAGTCAACATCTGAATAACATGGAGGTAATTTGGTATCTTCTGCTGTGAAGTGCTTTGAGGTCTTTTTTTTTGTTGTTGAAACTCTGATGATGCAGTGTCTCATAGATCTGTCTGGACCTGATATTTTTTTCACAGTGCAGATCTGTTGCATTTTTGTCATCATCACCTACCAACACTGGAGTTTGGTGAAGCACGAGTATCTCCAGTTGAGAATTGAAGATCATGCATGTCTAAATGGATCAGTGAAACTTGGCCAGCTAGCAGAGTAATGGGTTCTGTGAAGGGTCAGGCCTTGGGAAGTTGAGCAGTGATGGAACATGTGGCAGCTACCCACAAACCTATTTTAAGTGGTGCTGAACTAGTCTGATATAATGATTCCTATGATTTATGGCTATCTGTTGGGCTGGAAGATAAACCTTTCAATTAAGGAAGCTCTAAGTCATCATTAAAATTATGTAAAGCACTTGCTTGCAGTGGATGAGAACTACTCATTTTAAAAAACTTGCTATTGATTTTGAAAAAATTGATGCCATCAGTATGGTAGGAGTAAGTCAGCACCATTATAAGTTCAGCATATATTCCTGATGTAAACAAGCCTGCAACGGACAGAGAAAAATATCTGTATTAGTTTGCAGAGGGAGGAATCATTATAACTACAGCCAGGTTTCACAGAGATCATGGATGATTTTTGGAGACATCATGCTGATGGGTGTAATTGCCTTTAAGATAAGCTTTATGATACTTATGGCTGATTACTGCCAGTGTTATTATTCATATAAGAGTTCTTGGAAAAGGACATAAACTGTTTTATATTGAACTTGTTAACTCTGGAGCCTTGCAGTTGGCAAACCACATTTCCAATACATGCAATTCATACTCTGAATATTCAAGTACTTTAAATATTTACCTACTGATTCAAATTTTTTTGTGAGTTATGCACAGGCTGAAAATTCAGTTATTTTCCTTTATATTTTCTTAAATTACTACTAATAAGGTAACAGCAGCTAAGAAGTATTTCCGTAATACATCGTAAAATTGCAAAAGTGTTATCATACTTGCACTGAACAATGCCTTTTCCTATTAGAAGATGTTATCAATAATCATATAAACAAGTATGTGAGTCATGAAGGAATCTTGTGTTGCTGGAGTATTATTCTAAATCTTTCCTAGTGGATGATCATTTGTAATTTAGAATTCTGTAGTTGCTGATATTGGTATGGGTGGAAAAGTTCCTACAGGGCACATTGAATTGCAGAACTGGGATCTGTTTTTATGGTTAAGCACAAAAGATGTTTGTTTTTTTACTGTGTGATGGGCTGGATTCTAGAAAGGGAAATACTCCCAAATAGGAGGATTTAGAATGAATTACCAATACAAATTTATTAGTCAATGATCCTAATCTGCCTTTGCCCTGCCATATGCAACTACGAAAGAGCAAAAGGATTTCAAGGTGAAGCAACCATTTTACCTTGGCAAGTCATAGAAATCAGATAGGAAAAACCTTTTGAAGATCACAAGGCTACACATTTCTCATGATTATTCCAAGCTTTCATATCTGCTTTTGTTAAACTTGCTAAATAAAAGCTAAGTCCTTGCTTCTCCATGTGGATAAGAATCTAATACAAGATGGAGTGGGGGGAGAGAGACTATCCAACTCAAAATAGTGTCCCAGCATTTTAATACTGTACCCTTGTTCTGGAAACAGGTGGATGCTGCTGGGCTGAAAAGGTATTGTGAACATTGGCTAAAGAACTATTGTGTTTCTTACCTCAGTTACATTTTGAAGCCAAAAAGCAAGCCTCAAATGTACTTTTAGGAAGGGAAAGATGATTGGTGATTTTCTTTTTAACTTACAAAGGTTGATTTGTGACTGCTTATGACTGTATGAGTAATACATCTTTCCATAACATAATTTTCTCAGTGAAAATGTCCTATAACATTGTAATTGCCAATCACAGTGAAATGAAAGACAGTAAATTATTTGCATGGTCTGCTGAGAAGGTAAATTGCAGGAACCAAGGATGCCTTACAGAAATATTTAAATCTTGTCTTTTATGAAATACAGACTAACTTAAACTAGTTCGATGATCTCTCTGCATGTTTTGTCTGATTACAAGAGAATTAGTACATTAGATGTCAGCATGTATGTAGGCTCTAATAGAGATTTTTGACCCCCCAAAGAGCACTGAAATAGCTTAGCTTGGTTTTTGTTTTGGTATTGTTTTTTTTTTTTTTACAGTTATATATAGTAACAGAAAATCTATATACTAGTTTATGAGCAATGGGTACAATAATAGGAAGTACTTCTGACTATAAAGAGCTGCAGATTTAAAATTATTTTTTATACAATAG
Organism: Corythornis vintsioides; assembly: GCA_025447755.1. Classification (NCBI taxonomy): domain Eukaryota; kingdom Metazoa; phylum Chordata; class Aves; order Coraciiformes; family Alcedinidae; genus Corythornis; species Corythornis vintsioides. The sequence continues at coordinate 5,448 of JAOEGS010011070.1, forward strand.
ATATCCTTGATGATAGACAGAAGAACAAGATCATAGTTAGCTAAGGTTTATGAGTCCAATTTCCTATCTAAATGAGAAAGCATTTCCATATGAAGTATTATTATGGACACTTACTCTTTTTCCTACTTGCTATGGTAGGTAATATTTCCTTCAGCTAATGCTTTCAATATATTCACTTACAAATACAGTTCAGCTCTTAAAAACATCAAAGCTATAATGACACTATCTTTTTGAAGACTTTTATCGAACTGCTGAGGTTGACCTATTTAATTGTGCAGCCTAGGATGTTCTGGATTAACTAGAACATATCTGTGCTTTTAGGGATTTTATTTGTGCACTGTATCAGTTTGCATAAAGCAACATCCTCAGCAGGTGTAAATTAGTATTGCTCAGCTAAACCTGTATCAGAATTCCAGTAGCTTGGGTTCTATTAATCCTCAAGAGAAGACAAATGTATTAGTTGCATATGGTTTTCCTTGTTACTTTATTTTGTAGTACTCCAGTGCTATAAGCAAAAGGCTATACTAAAAGTCATGAGTTATATTTATGACCAAGATCAATGTTTGTAGAGCTGGTATTAGAAGGTTACTTCCTGTATGATCTCTGGCATAAAAATGCTATTGTATATTATTTTGTAAAATGAAAGTTTTCTATTATTTTTCTTTGATGTGGCTTACTTATATGCAGCAGTTTACTGGATGATCAAAGCATGAACAGGATTTCTATCTGAAACCCATTCAGCATCCCAAAGGGCTATAGTCACAGTCAAGTCTTATGGTCTACAGTTTGTCATTTCAAATCAAACTTCAGTGTCTTCCAGAGCTTTGATCTCAGTTTAATTGTGATTCTCTGAAATCCTTCGAGGATATTTTGCGTAGATTAAGCATATCAGAATTCACAAAAATAAGAGAAGATTTTATCAGAATTAACAGATCTAGTGCTGACTTCTATGAATGGAACTGAATGCATGTGAATCATCTACTCAAACTGCTAGTGGGAAGAAAATTGGTATCAGTCTGTAGAGTTGAGAGCAGAGTCAAATGTCTGATGGATTGAGTACAGTGGCAACATACATCAATGCTCAGCTGATATATATTTTTTTCTGAATGAACATAATGGTCAAGGAAAGTGCAGGGATTTCTAACTATCATAATTTCAAATTTTAACGAAGTTCAGCACAGATTAGAGGATAATCACAGCCATCTGACGGCTGTTGAAGCTATGTGAAATGAATTGCTGGTCCTAGAATTCCCACAGCCATAAAAACTCATTAAAAGAATTTGGACATACATGCACAGGGTGATAAAGTGAAGCTTTATCAGGAGTCCGGAGATGCAAAAATGTTTTGCTGATTTGTCAGATATAATTGTCTGTAGTGAATTTGTATGCATTTTCCAAAAGACATTAAACAGCTTAGCTAGTTCCTTTAGCAGAAAGGAACAATAAAATCTAGCCAAGAATAAGGCCTGTCTTAGAGGGCCAGAAGAAAATAGATAATAAAAAAACCTATCCTTGGTAGCTATTTACACTTTGGTTATTGTGAGTAGGAAGAAAGAAGGAAAAATTCCACAATAAAGAATGAAATAGCTTGGCATGATGATCTGACTTTCTAGTTCCGACATTATGGCTTCAGTCTTGGAAATGCTTTTTTGATATGTAATTTCACAAATCTCTACCGAGCTTCTAGGGATTAATTGTGCAAATGAGGTTTAATACGTGTATATGTATGTTTAATACATATATGTGTTGACCACTTTTCTTATTTGTGTTTTGCCAGTATTATATGTATGTATTTTTAACCTAAATACATTCAGCATGGTCTCCCAGTATTTTATTTCACAACATAATCTTTAAACATTTGTATTGTAAGGCCTGGATGTGAATTGAAGGATACAGTATGTTGCGTCTGTGTATTGGCCAAAGTGTTTGCTAAAGGCATGTTGTCATATAAACAAAGGGAAATCACAGGAAAACAGTTTCTTGACTTCTAGGAATAGAAGCTGAATGTGCAGGACCCAAATGAGGTTTGTATTGATCTGGCAGAACATGAAATCAAATGTAGAGACAGAAAATGAAGTGAGGAGGGTAGTTGCCCTGAACTTTGTAGACTGATTAAATTGTTATTGAGCATTAGAGCAGGTTGTCCAGAGAGGTTGTGGAATCTTCATTCTTGGAGATGCTCAGAATGTGAGTACCTTGCAGGGAGGGAGGGGGTGTTGGACTATGCAATTGTTAGATGTTCCTTCTAACCACTAGTCTTCTATAATTTTATGGAGTGCAATAGCTGGTTTTGATCTAAAATTTCTGGGTATCAAGCATTAGCATTCTTGTCACTTTAGGTAGATTGATCAGTTACAATTTTTAGAAGGTCCCATGTTTCACTTAACTATGCTAACATCCAAAATCTTTCTTAGGGCTTAGGTTTTTAGCTCTTAAGATCAATTTTAACAAGTGTTGTACTCAGAGGTAGATAAAAGCATCTCTCAATGTTGTTTCCTAGAGATGAGAAAATTGTGCCTTAGTAGGGACTACCATATGAGCAAGCTGGAACTCTTGCAACAACAGATAAAATTCACTTGGTTATATCTATTTCTGAGTAGATTCAGATAACATATGTTAAAAGGTATGTGCAAGCTGTCTCCCTGTCCCATATCCCACCATTAAGTAATGTTTCTTAGCATGGAAAAGGCAAATGTCCATATCCAGTACACACTAGCTGTGCCACTATCAAATGAATGCTCATATTCTTGTTCATGATGCACAAGCACGACAGATCTCCAGCCTATGTCTGATCCAGCAATCTGTAGTATGAGATCAGAATATCTCAGACTATAAACTGTCTTTATCTGTGAGATGATTTATCATGACAGCCAAGAGAACACTTGACAAAAAGATGTTACACTGCAGAGAGTGGACAGTGTCCTTTTTGCTACTGCTCTCCTGGGGTTGCATCTCTAGGGCATTCCCAGATTACAGAGTAGAGTTTATAAGAGTAAGGAGTATGCTTATATTGCAGTGTTTTATTGTAATCTTCTGTTCTTTCAGTTGATCCTTCTGTAATCTAAACAGTGAAGTGTGTGTTGCTGATGCTCAGAGCAGAGGAAAGGTCAAAGGTCTGGGTATCTGCATTTTTTGTCTAGTTGGGTAATGAGGTAAGAATAACAACATTCCAGAGGAGAGAAAAGCACTGTTGCTGAAACAAAATCAGTAACAAATTCACAAAGCAAATGGTCTTATTTCAGTTCTTTGTCATTTAAAGGAAAAATATATATGGGAAAAGTCAAGACTCCTCTGGAAGTGGGAAAAAACCACAGCGTGATATTAGGGGACAGACACATCCCTGCAATTTAGGAACAGATGTACTTAGCGATCTAGTGAAGGTCTAATTCCTGCCTTTCATCATTTCATTCAGCCTCTCAAGTCACTTATCTTCTCCTCCATCTATATGCAACTTAAGATTAATAGTTTCCAAAGGCCAAGGACACAATGTAGCCCTTAATTCTGCCATTTTTGGTGTAGAACGTATCTTGATGCTCTGTTTATTTTCACTGTGGGAATTCTGAAGCTGCAGCATTCTGACCTTGTGCATCATCTTTCCCAGGGACCTCATTTTGACTGCTGCCATGGTGTTTCAGACAATCTGAGATTTCTGTTTGAAGCAGATAGAGTTTTGAGATTTTTATTAAGAAAGCACACTTTTCATCAGGACCCAAAGGACAGATAAAATTTCCCAACTTATTTTTTCTTCCAGATCCAGTGGATAAACAGAAGTTTATCGTATGACTGTTGATTCCTAAATATTAAGTATTGGTGTTGAGAAACCTTAGCAGTTTTCTACTTTGACATCTAGCTTCTGAGGACTCCCATTCACACAATGGGAAAATCTTCATATTCATATTGTTTGGATGACTGTGTCTTGTGATACCTCATGTCCAGTTGGATCCATCATACAGTACTGTATGATGACCTGTCAGCTCAATAGAACACTAAATGTTCTGTCCACTCCTGTTTCAGTAGCGTATTTCAGTGATGGCTCTCTACTTTATTACTTTAGATAGACAAAATTCAGTTATTGTTTGGTGTATAATTTTATTCCAAATATTACTAATAGCTAAAGTAAAATTTAATTGAGTGTATTCCCTCTTGAATACATGGAATTCCCTGTTAAAGATAAAAGGTTAAAACAAGGTATAGAGGACACTTTCATCTTGTGAGATAATGAAGCAGCGTATCTACAGTCTCCCTTTCTCCATATTTTTAGATTTAAAAGTGCATGTGCCAAGTTTCATTCACTGATGAGCAGTTTATGAGGCCAGAGATTAGTTTTAGTTTTGTGCATGGTTTCTTCTCTTTGGAAATTTCGTTAATTTTTTTTTATCGTTCTTCTTTCTTCCCAAACATAGGAGACTGAGCTGACTAGAGAGTTCATTAAATTACTCTGGAAGAGTGAAGTCTGTGGTCTGTTCCCAGACGGCTTTTGAGTGTCCCATGTGGCAAGCATTCAGGATGTTTCCTTTTGCTGATACATTTATATTCTTCTTGTGACTTTTTTTTTTTTTAAGCTAGCACAGTGACCACTCATCAATTATGTTGAGTGTTTTAATATCCAAATAATGCACAGATGTATTTTAATCCCATTTGTAAGGATAGGGACTGGAAGGTTTAATAAACATGCATAGAACACGAGGGAAATCAGTACCAAAACCTGAAAGGTAACCCAGACTTTAGTCTAAAAACCATAAGCACAATATCACTTCAGTCTCTCTCTTCTGTGGTGGAGGAAATCCCAGAAGAACATAAACTTCTTGAAGAATTATAAAATTGAACCATGTTCTGAATAAGATTAGTTAAGCATGTATGAGAATTTGGGGGTTTGCTAAGTCATCATCGCTTTGCATATCCCTAAATCTTCTACAACAAATTGTTGAGCAGAGAGCTTTCCTAAAATATTAGTGTGAAATTTCAGGCTCTGTAGAAGCTATTAAAAATTTTCATCCTGTCCATAGCAGAGAGAACTCAAAGTATCATTATATATAAAATAAATTATAAAGGTTTTTAGCCTCCTCAATTGCTTAAGTCTGAACATAATGTTAGCTTCATGAGTGAGAGAATATGGCTGTTGGCTCCAGACAGTGATGATACATTTATTTCAAGTCACAAGAGCCAAGAAACTATAAGTCCAAAACCCCAGTGGGATATTCTTTCATCCTAACTACTTGTGCAGTTCTCTCTTCAGCTGCTAGTGACCTTGGGTCTCCCATTGGGGCTTTTCTATCTGACAGCAGCAAGCCACGTAGCTTATATTAAAAACTGTAACAAAAAAAAAAGAAAAAGGGGAGGGGGCAGGGAATGAGAAGAAAGCCCTTTTCTTGTTTAAAGCTCAAGTACTTCAACCTTTCTGAAAAACATGTCACACTTGAAAACTTTTGTTAAGGAATGCAATTGTTTTGAAGATTAAGAGACACAAGATGATACATTAGTGATGCATTTCAACGGACAACGAACTTTAGGATGAGAAAAGACGGAAAACAAATTAGTGCTGATGACATTAACACTTCAACTGAGCACAGTACTTCATGAGTCATGTAATTGCTTTGCCACATTTGAGCCTTGGCAATTTAAAAGTCTAAAGTTTTGCTTTTACCAAGATTTTCAATCTAAGGGAAAACTATAGTAAGGACAAAGAGTGATTCAAATTCACTGTAAGTACTTCTGGCTGCATGCTGTCTTTGGAGGATTTTCTGGTTTATATAAAGCCAGCAAAAATTCTATCAAAAACATTTTTCTTTGTGGAAAAAAAAAAAAAAGGTAGATTGTTTCCTAGCAGAGCATAAAAGAGGGATTGCTGTGTTTTCTATTAGAGCAACCAAAACAGTTTGCACAGCAGACAGTAAATTTTGCTCATGCTGTGCAGACATTTTGAACTAGATGACAAGTCCAACAGCTTGGATTCTCTGGAAGGTGAGATTTCAGTGGCTCCAAATGAAAATGAAAAGCAAGATTGAGGGACACCAAAATGAAAGGCACTTGGATAAGTGAGAAACACAAATCAATCAACTTTATTATACCCTGTTTCTCCTGTGAAGTTTTGGGGCCAGGAAGGCAGGGTACATGACAGGTATATCCAAAAATGTCAACAAATCTACTGCCTTCAGCTATTCTGTTTGTTGCCACCCAACACAAACACTACCACCAAAGGATTGGCATGTCTGCATCACTGGTGGTCTGTTCTGGGAAATCAAAGTCATTATCCTGACACATCTGATTGTTCCACAGGATGGCATTTAAATTTTATATTTAAATTAATAACTTGGTGCCCCTGCCCCCATCATCCAGACTCCTTTGTGAAATTTATGGCTGGGTTAGTGGAACATCAAAAGCGACTAAAGAAGGGGAAGTGGGAGGACACATCTGTGCCAATAGCTAGCAATGCAGAGGCAGCACAAAATAGAAACTGTCAGAGGAAAAAAAAAAGGATAGACAACACACAAGAGTCACCTTGAAGGCTAGCTCAGCTATTAATACTTCTGCATGGAGTTTAACAAAACCTTTGATTTAGAGGGGAGGGAAAGCATCATTATAGTGGCTCTACAAAGTCATACATTTGTAAAGAGAGATTTTATGGCACAAAGTGGGGAATATTATGCTAGCATCTGATACAGAAGGAGCAACCAGTACCTACCGCATAACTGTTCTGTATAAAACCACCAGAAACATGGACAGAGAAGAAGTAACAGCACAAAGGATTATGCAAGATACAGATTCCTCACCTATCTTCACAGATCTTTGCTCAGTGAATAAATCACTGACCACTCAATGAGCTCTTCTTCAGTCTTCAACACCTTTTTCATTAGAGAGCTACATAAACCCAGGGAGATGAATACTCTCACTGCTTCAGTAAAAGGAAGAGACCCCCAAATAATATATTTTTGAAATTGTTTTACAAAATAATACAACTTATCTCCTCATTAGATAGCTATATCTGGAGTTACAATTTTATTCAGTCAGCCTTACAATAGTTCCCAGAAGATTTTTATCATTTAAGACAGTAGGAACCTCATAAAGAACATTAGGTTTCAAAAGATTTTAACTAATTTGTACAAAATTCTTTTAAATATGACTGAACTGTACAGCTCTTGACTATATATTAGAAGAATATCCAGATTATAATATGGATTTTTTTTTTTTTAGATATGAAGTAAACATTCAGTTATGTTCTGGATCAGATTTCTTTTTTGCCATTTTTGTTGAAGCAGGGTCTTTATAAGGGCACTTAGGTTGTGTTTTTTGGTTTGTTTTTGGTTTATTATTATTATTGTGGGTTGTTTTTTTGTTGGTCTTGGGGTTTTTTTTACTGTGAGGGGTTTTTTTCTGTCACTGCAAAAAAAGTGTCCTTTGCACATCTTCTTAGTCTTTCATTTCAGCCTTTAGTACAAAGAAACCAGTCACTCCACTAGTTTCAGCGAGTGGTGTGAATTTAATTCTTAGTACTAAACTGTCATTACATAGTTGCAAGAGAATGTAACAACCCATAAAATCAAGCAGTCTTATTAACTACTAGAAATGAAAGAGCTTTTATTAATTCTCCTTTTTTTTTTTTCACTTTGTACTAAGTGATAACATAAATCACATTTTGTTCATATTTCAGGAATTCATATTTGTTCTTCTGTGATACTAAATCAGTGTTTGAATTTAGACTGTCTCTAAAATATATTGAGGTTTTTAGATTTGCTTAGCATATAGACCTAGACAGCCCTATAGTAGGCAAATAATCTTTTTGCTATGTGATGAATCTGCAGGCTTTTCACAACAAAGATCTCCTAAAGCAGCAGGGCCAATCCTTTAAGTTAAGAAACAGTATATCAATAAAGGTCAGTGTGACAATGTGATTTATTGAAATAGTGTGCTGCTCCTAGAAGTTAGTATTTTATATTATATGATACACGGTAGGTATTTTTATCTGTATTTGGGTTCCCCACTGAAACCTTGTTCAACCTGTTTTATTATTTATTGTTGCCTTTTAGAGATGAAAGAAACCAATTTATTCAGTTTTCATAACCATTCCTTACAGGTACAAAGAGGTTAAAGACTAACAGGAAAAATCAATTGGTTAATAAAACAGTTAATTGACTAAATGCTTTTTCCAAGAGGCCATGAATGCAGGCTGTGCAGAAGCAAAGGAGGTTGGTTTAATTATAATGGGATCTCACTGCATAAAAGCCTTTTCTGCAGATAAGATTTTCACACTTGTCTTTTTATTCCTATTTGATGTAGTTTACACATTCAGCAAATCCAGGTACCATAATTAAATCTTTTCACAGTTTTTAGTAAGTAAGTTTTCCTTTTATGGCCATGTCAGATGGCAAAATTATGATGAAAGCATATCTAAACATTGAAAGATCAGTCAACATATTCATCATAGATGTGGAAAGATTTTTAATATATATATTAAGAAATCACTGATGAACAAATACCTCCCTTATGAAACTTAGAATTTTCAAAAGGCATAGGAGGCTGAGAGTGATTCCCTCTAACCACTTCTGAACTTCTAGCGGAAGAATATCCAGAATAGGTTTCAGGCACAGTAATGGGAAGAGGATTACTGGCTATCAAGATACTTTGGTGGTGACAGAAAAAAACATTTTGAAATGCTTTTTTATCAGGCTATGCACAAGCTATGCACATCTTTCATCCTTACATACTAACCCTGGTTTTCCTCCTGTGGTGTTTTAGCTCAGTATTTCATGCAGATTTTAATTTATCCTTTCAAATTTCCTGCTTTCATTATCTGAAAAAAACAGAAAAACCTGTGGGTGGAGTATTTAGGATACTCCAGCACTAGTTTAACACCTGGTATTGTCAGCACCTCTATTATCCTTGTTCACCATGGTGAAAACAGGGAAGGAGCAGCTAAGCTATCTCTTGGTCTCTTCCTTGTAACCAGCATCGTGGCTGGGATTCAGAATCAAGGCTGATTCATAGCTACTGATCCTCAACAATTTGTACAGGCATCAGTGGAAAATGCAGTACTTGGCCCTGGCAATCTGGCAACAAATGCTTCTGTGCCTCTGTTTATTTGACATTTAATTTGAAAATATCGACATTACTGTCCCTTTATCAATAAAATGCCCCCTGAAGGCAGATATCCTTTATTCCATCCCAAAGACAATGTTTTTTCCCTGTGTCACAGCTATCCAGCTCACAAGGGCATTTCACAGCTCCCCGCTGCACTTATCAAGGTATCTCTAGTTTATGGAGTCTGTCAATAAGCTCCACATATTTTGAAATATCTAAAAAAACCCCTTGTGATTTCAAGAATGTAAACTCTGCTGTCGATTAGTGTTTCATTTGCCTGACTCCCAACAAGTACAACATGTGCTAAAGGACACAGTGTGAACAGTAAGATGCTTCCATTGACCTTCACTGTAGCCTCATATTGACATTCAGGCAGGAGAGATACTCAGTTAAGGTTAAAAGAAAGGAGACTTTGATTAATGGCAAAGTAATGGATCGAGATCCAAACTATGTAGGAGTCTTCTCAGGCTACAATTGTCTTGTTTGTTTTTAATTTTAGAGTCAATGTCAATGAAAGATTTTAACTCACTGGTTTCAGTTCTTTATCCATATAATTCTCTAATGTAATTGTGATATAAGCCTCAATTTTATTAAGAGCGAAGCTAAAAAAAAAAATAAAATTAATGTGTTATTCAAAATATTACCTTCATTGGCAGTTTAAACTGGTATGATGGCCTAGAAATACTTTTCTGAGAAGAAAGTATATATTTTCTTCTACTACTGGGGAGACCTTCAGTATTGAAAGGTGAAGTAAATACTAGTGTTGAACCATCACCAAAGCTCCAGTCAGAATACTTCATATGTACAGTCATAAAGGTGGATTTATGCTGAAGTGTCAGGCTCTGCATTGTAAAGTCTGAGGCCCAGGCACACAGTTCCTGCTGCTGTGGGAGTGGTAAACTGGCAGAGGAGTGGAGAGGGCAGCTGGGAAGTAACTTCTAAAGCCATCATAACAGGATTTGTGATAGCTTGAATGTCCAACCATTCAGCTCTGTGATGTCCACCATTGTAGCACCTAATGCTTTTGTGGGTTGTGGTTCTGTAACAATGACAAGAAATCGATACTAATTTTCATTTTACTGCTCTAAAAAGCGCAGCAAAAACTGGTTGGTAAAAGATTTTCTACAAAGAATAGTTCACATCTTCATTATGAGAATTGAAATCCTGACAGGCTCTGTTGGATGTGGTGCTTTGTTGTAGTTAAGCTATGCTGGCCCCCAAACTGAAAACAGTTCTAGCTTAAGATGTTAAATGCTAAATTCTTTCTCTTTTCCCAGTGGCTTCCTTATCCACAGAATACATGCACTGATATTCCAACACATGTTACTGAGAGGGCTGCTTCTCCCACGTTCAATTTTGATCCCAAACAAACAGCTTGACATTTCATGTTGGATAATTGGGTTTTACCTGCATTTTAAACAAAAATCCTAGTCCTTTTTTAAACTGCTTGAGTTGGAGGACATGCAGAGCTTTTGCTGAAAGAAATGCATTAATCCTTTTAAGTTTGATAAAAGGTTCTTTTATACTACACTGTATAGTTTCCTGCTGTGGGACCATATTTGTGTAGAATCTCCATTTGTGGGCAAAGAAAGACACAGACTTCTTCTAATGGCTTTAAAGGAAGACTGATACAGAAAATAATACACACCTGGATTTAAAATTGATCAAAATTCATGGGACGTTTATTACATTAATTGTCGTTAATGGACACAGTCTGCCCCTTTTCTTTGTGCTCCCCTAGTGTGCTCCCAGGAACTGTAGGAGATCGTCTGTTCTTTGAGGCTGGTGTTGTAGTAAGTCCAAAATGTATTTCTCTACAATGATTTGCAGGGCCTCAACATACTTTGTTTTCCTTGTTCTACTGCTGTGTCTGCTGCAGATGTAGGTCCTGTATATGAATATGCCAGCGTAAGGAATTTCAATAATCTGTCAGGCAAGCAAAACAAATATCAAGTTTCTGTTGTTTCAAACCCCATGTGGCCTGGATTTATTTTGTCACCTCTTGTATTTTGTTATTATGACCAGACTATTGCTGGTCATTGCTGGGCAACCTGACACTGAATATTCCTGACTTACTGTACCCCACACATCGTGAGTAGTGTCAAGCCATTGATCAGGTTGTGTTTTGGTTTCTGTTGTTGTTGGTTCTTTGTTTTGTTTTGAGGTTTTTTTGTTGTTTGTTTGTTTAAATTTATCTTTCTCCTTTTATTTAGGACATTTCACTATTACCAATCCAGTAGAGTAAAACATTTGATCTTCCCTTTGCAGAAGGCATTATGTACAGAGCAGCTAGAGTAAAGCACAGTACAGATATTCTAGAAACAGTTCTCCCTGGAAACCTTTGTACTGTGTATTGTGCTTGTATCTGAGTCCAAACTCACTCCAATTAAGCCCACTTCTGGAAAAAATGGAACTTTTATGTGTAAGTTAGCATTTTATTATTTGAATTTATCTAGGATAAACAAACAACAAACATCATTCTAACACCATCAGAAAATGAGATCCCACTTTCATTATTCCAGTGGTTGTGTGTTGTAGAACATCAGCAGTCTGTAAAAATGCTGAAGAAAAGACCAGACAAAATGTTGGGAAACAATCCTGGTCACTATGTCCACTCCATCAAACAAGCTAAACCTAAGCAGATGTCTGCTGTACATTGTAAACAGCTAGCGCAGGCTCTTCACCTGCCTTTTAGTAAAATGAGAGTCTTGAAAAAAGGTGCCTGTGTGTCCAACTACTTTCACATTGTTGATTCTGGGCTAGCATAGTTTTGTGCAACCTTATAAACCAACCAGTATCCAATTTTGATATTTTTTTCTGCTAAAACAAGGTATCAAAATTCTGTTCTTAACTGCATCCTGAGTCCTGGCATGATCGCTGAAGGCTTAGGTTTAAAACACATCATGTTTTCCATGTGTATTTCTGTGTCAGCTGTATTGTGAAGTCTCAGACTAGCACCCAAAGAGATATGCAGTCACATCACATAGTATTATGACCTATAATTCAACATGGCCAAAGTGAGACTAGGTTTGACAAATCCTCTGGACTGAAGCTTAGTTCAGAGCTGAAGATAAAGTCAGTGTTTTAGTATCTTGGGAGTCTCTTATATTTGACAGTAGCTAACCTATAAGGATATAAATGCATCATGACATTCTTTTGGGACATTCGGTGGAAGCATTAATGACAAAAAAATGTACTTCTGAGAAAACGAGCAGAATTCAGTTCAGGTGCTGTTATATGCAAGAGGACTTTAGTGTTCTGACCCAGAAAACTATGGCATATGTAAATTATAGTTCCTGCTGTCATTAAAGCTCTTCTATTATGTCTTTGATAAGACCATGGCCATATTTCTGTTCTTTATAAAGATATTAGATTTATTGTATTATAGATAACTATGAGATAATTTGCACATTCTTTTTAGCCAATTAAATTACTCCATAGCATTATTTAGACAAAAAAGGGAGTTGTGATTTCATTAGAAACCAAACAGAAGAATAACAAGACACCACTCTTTATACATTGGTTAGGGGGGATGGCTGACAGAGTAATTAATCCAAAAAATTCAGAGAATCAGAGATTATGATGTCCATTTGGGGAACAGTCCAATTTTTTAGAATATCCCAGGAATTTCAACGACCAACCAACTACAAGTGTTTCGAACCTCTTCCTCCTGATGAAGTCTAAGAAAATGTTCCCAGACCATACAGAAAAAAAGACTTTTTTTTTTTTTTAATATAGATTTTAATAAATTCATATGAGCTACTCGCTACTGGGAAATATGTAGAAGTAATATGTGAAAAAAAAAAGTGAGCTTTTAAGTGTTTGAGGAAGGCAAAAGAAGCTTTAATGACAGGCAGTATCATAGTCTGTACTGACAGTGACTAAGAATTTACAGATCCGGTAAGTGGATCATGCATTTGGGGTATCTTCATATATCCTCAGATTATCTGTGAATATATAAAAGTTGTCAATCTGTTTATAAGGTGGAATTGCATGGAAATATTTCTGAGTTGTCTCATCTTACATTAAAAACAAATGAAGTAGGAATATTCATAGAGACTAAACACCTCCAGCTCATGAGAGCTCCATGGGATGCACCTAACATGGCATGGCCTTTTGCCTTTATGAGAAATGTCCTTCCTCCACAGATAGTAATCACGCTGACTTACATTTTTGGCATGCTGAATTCAGCCCCCCCTTAACATCACAAATAAATTTAGTCCTTGAAGATGATACTAAAAGATTGCTGGCCTTATCATTTAGATTGCAGTGTTCTAGCTCAAGCTAATTTGAACATTTTTCCCTTTATATGTTTTCAGTTGAAAATGTGACTTTGGGAAAATAAAATTTAAAAATATGCATGAAAAAGTACATTTTATCAAAATGTGATCCATGAGGGAACCCGATTGAATTTCAAAAGCAATAAGCTAGCTTGGTATTTAAAGGGGTTTTTAATTATTAAAACCTAGAGGGACATACATTTTTACACCATTCATTGAACTGTGGGTGCAATTTATTTAATAGGCACACATTTTACCAGGCAGCTTATGCCACCAGAAAAGGATTTCAAGCCGCAGCCAAGTGGAAAATACATCCCATGGTATCTGTGTTGCCTAGTAAAACTAGAAAATTTAAACAGTCAAGATAGAAGCTGACTGTGAAAGCACCTACCACAAATATAAAACTATGCAGTTCTAAAATGATGCTGACAACCCTCACAGACCTTTAAATAGCCATTTCCAAGCTGGCAGATTTAAATTGCAGGAAAACAAACTAATCACTCAAGGAATTCTTTGCAAATTAAAACAGTTCCTTGTTGTTGCTTTGTGTTCTGGAGCTTCACAAACAATAATACAGTCTCAGAAGCCATTTTCTTATTTCCTTTTCTATCAAGTACTTTTTCTGTAAAAGTAAGAGCTCTGTCAATAAAAAAAAAAGAAATTGTGGGTAGATAATCCTAAGTACAAACACTAACTGTACATTTAAAAGATACATAATGTATTTGTGTGTAGCTTATTTTAATAAAAAAAGAAGTTATTTGTTCTTCTAATACTTTTGGTCCACTTTAGCTGTCTGAATGACACCTTTGCTGGCTTTGTATTTGTATAAAAGCCTAGTTCAAGGTTAGTACACCGTGGGCAATATTAAGTGTTCTGACAAAGAACCGAGGCTTTATGCTGCCTCTCCATGAAGGATGACATCGAGATAGCCTGTTCAAAATAGAAAGAGGAGAGTTCCCTGAGTGAAAATACCCTTGCAGGTATTTATTCAACCTGGAATTTGTAGTAATTATAAAAATAAAACCAAATTCTGATACTTGTCTGCAAGAAAAGAAATGCTGACAAAAGTAACTCATTATATGAATTAGAAGTTTGTAAAACAGCATAACAACAGCATGAAATTCGATTTTAATGTGAGTGGAAAATGCAAGGTTCAGAATCTGAAGAACTCTTTAGATGTTCAACTGTCAATAAAGTAAATTGCATCATGGCAACCGCCTGTGCCTGAAAGTAGAAGCCATATATGAAGTGTCAGAGCTTCTTGGACCTCACCAGTGACATCACATTGGCAAAGCCATTGATGATGTCAGTAGTTATAGTGCTGGGATATTACTGCTACGCACACACAACTATAGACCCTTTGATGTCTTCCTACAGGAGTGAAGGTGTTTGAGTATTTGAATACTTTTATAATATTCCAGTGAAGGACAGTCTTAGCTCACCCTAATTACATACTTTGCTACTCAGGTGAAAAAAGAAAATTTATCTTCATGGATAGAAAAACAGGAGCTGTGAGGTGCTGATGTCAAAGACTTCTTGGGTAGATACAATTACCTGCAAATAAAGCTGGCAATATGGTGTTAGTGTTGTATGTCAGGACTGATTGAACTTGTAGCAGTATTGCTATTCAGAGGTTCAAGACAATTAGGTACTACTGGAGTCAATATCCACCTGTAGCTGTGGAAATGAAGACCCTCCAGAAAATAATCACATCTGTGGTACTCAAATAGCACTTGTGGCCTTTGCGGCCTGCTTCCTGCAACTGAATGGCAAATGGACAGACACAGGCTGTAATGAAAGGCTTCTCTCTGGGTATCAATCCTGACTTGAAAGACCTGAGGTCGTAGCATAACAGATTAGCAAAAACTTATTGTCAACATTGAATTTTAAAATAAAAGGAGTTTCTGTGAATAAATGGCTGAATCCCTGGTTATGCATATTAATAGTCACCATTAAAATTTCAAATTTAAAAACTAAGTATATCTGCACAAATATTTTTCTAGGGTTCCATTAAGATAGAATTTTTGCTTAAATCCTGTCATTTCTGTATTCATTACCATACTAGAAAAATCTGAATCTTTTTACAGATGAAAATTTTCATAGAATCCAAAGCTGAAATCAGAGATAAAGGACATACTCAAGATCTTCACTGAGCTAAAGAGTGTTCTAGACATTGTAGCATATGGAAAAATCTCATATATGCAACAGATAACTGACTCTTTTTAAGACAGTTTTAAGAACAGCTAAAATAAAACTGGTTGTATTAAATGTTATACTGGGATCAGCTGTGCTGGAACACTGTCTGCCAGGCTTAAAATTAGTGGAATAATAATCAGGAAGTGAGATGAAGTATTGTAGCAGCTAATATAACCTGAGATATTTAAAGGTGTTTGAAACCAGTGCCTTTAAGGAGCCAGCTCTGCTACCTTCTAATTGTTAAATTCCGGGCTGGAATGTCTATGTGTAATTAATTAGTGAATAAAGTAAAATACATGTTAGCTGTCTGGAAGTTGTACTTTGTGCACAAATAATGAGCATTCAGTTCTTTGTAACAAAGGCAGATGTGTATATATCTATACTGTTCAACATTGTAATTCACTGACACCTGACTTAACCCGATCTTTAATGTATTAGATAAAATGCCAAGCATATGGCATAATTTGGTAACTTTTTTTGACCTAATATTTCACAACATAACATGTTTGATGCTTGTACTAAGAAAAAGACGAGGTATTTTGGGGCTGCTTCATTCTTATGTGTGTGGCTGGGCATCTACCAAGTTTAACAGCATCAGCTGGTAACAGTAATGTCATGATCACTCTCCTTTTGCATTCCTGGCTGCACGCAAAAGATTTTTTAATTTTTTTATATTTTTTTTTTGTCAGAAAGCTCACCTTGCCAGGAAGATAAAAAACAGCGAAGAGGTAGTAAGGGAGGTATTTTACGATATGGCCTTCAGCCCTTTATTTTGAATGGTTTCTTCCTGCAATTTATGTCAGTTTGAGTTAGAAGTATGTTTTCATTTTAACCTTGAGATGTGGTGCAAGTACTGATGATAGCAAACACTCATCTCTGGCAAACATTACACTGAAATGAGGGACTGACAATTTATTTAAACTAATTTCCAAAGTCACATCCAAATCTCTTACCATTCATTCAGCAAAATATGTAGTAGTTTAAGATAAGTACCAATACAAACCCTCTTTTAGCATTATTATTCTTTTCACTAGGGGGACACTGTAATGAAACAAATGGATTTTTAAAGATGTGCCTTACAAAGAGTACAGGAACATCAACTGGATCGACTAAAAATAAATGTTTTATTGCTTGGAAAATCATAGTTCTGCCAAAGATTAACAGTCGAGGGACAGTTTATTAAATTATTAATACCAACTAATTGCACCAGTTGCTCTCTTGAATAACTTCCTAATGTGATACAAGAAGATTTCGTAATGGGGCTCAAGGCAATGCTCTCTGTTCATCTTGAATTTAGCATATCTGTAGTGCATATGTTGCTATAGGATACAGCTTATCTTTGAGACAAGATCCCTGTGGCTGACCTAAGAAGCAACACAGAGCTCAGGAAAGGAAAGCTATTAGAGTGTGTATCTAAATCCTCACTCAGGTTTCACAATGCACACCAAGTTCTCTGCTGCTACTGCTAAACTATGACTCTAAAGTTTAAAGCTATCATCCCAGGTATGTATATATTGAGATACAGTACATTTTGCTCTACATTATGATGCAGGAATGACTGTCAAACATTAGAGAAACTACATGCTTGGAAGGTTCTTTCAGAGGAGATTGTGTGCTGGAAAGAAATTTGTTTTCTTGCTGTCAGTAGTTAAAAATCTGTCGTCAGTTTAGAAGAGACAGAAATATGCTTCTGAAAGAATGTATTTCTCCAGACAATGTCAAACCATTTCAAATCTGCTTAATGAAGACTGCAGAAACCTGTGCAGGAGATAGTAATAGTGATGATAAACTAGCATGGGAACTGTTTTTCTTACATGGTGACACTGCATTTTTATGTATATGGGGATACAATTTGACACGATCCAATGGCCATCTTCATTAACAACCTAGTATGTCAGTGGAAAATTAAACCCCTGAAAATGTGTAATGAAAGATAAAACAGTACCTAATTTCTGATAAGCTTATTGTATCTCATTCATCTTTGAGAAAACTGAGATTATGAACTTTTCTTAGGGATATAAGTGCTCTGACTGGTAATAACAGAAGTTGAGTCCAGTTGCTCTCTCCACAGAAGATATATAATTTTAAATTATCTGAACCAATGGACCTGCTTCACATTGCATTAATTTTCAGAACTGCTTTTTTCAAACCCCATCCTGAACCTGAACATTATCATCTGCAGCCACTAATCTCCATTTCCAAAGCTCCCAGCTGAGCAGCACAGGACCATCAATATCATTATCATATATATATTTCAATTGACATTCTACAGGCTTCTTTCAGCAAGTGGATTTAAGCTAAGTGTATGTTGTCAAGGTTGTTGCCTCTTTTGCTTACTGAGAGGTATATAATGGTTCTTTTCAAATAAGAACAAAAGAACAATCTCCTTAGTCTCTTGTCCTTCTAAGGAGATACATATGCTTACATAACTAGGTTTTTTAGATGGATGTCCTTGCTGGAGATACAATTAAAATGGCATTGGGCTGTCCTTGGTGTGTCCCAAGAACTTAAAATGTGACACATGAGGTAAACAGTGTCACCTGAATGATTGTGAGGTTGTATTGTGTGACATTTTCAATTGAGAAGGTTGGATATGCATGGCTGTTTTTTTTGTTTTGGTTTGGGGTTTTTGTTTGTTTGTTTGCTTGTTTGCTTTCCTTCAGAAGATGAAACAAAAATCAATTTACAAGCAGCAAATATTTTCTTCTATAGTGAGGACACCTCTGGCCTCAATTTGGGCAGCTGGCCAGACAGCAGCTCCTAGCTGAGATTTATAGCTGCACTTTAATTTCCTTGAGTAGCATGCACACAGATTTTCCTGTATGAGCACAGATTCTGTTCCTGTGGGGAGCTATGGTTTAGTTAATTGGGCATGGCATTTGGAGGCAGGAGAGCTGGTCTTAGTTCTGGTTCTGAGACATAACTGTCACTTTGGGAGAAGCACTTTGTGTCTGAGTGTCTGAACTAGAGACAGTAGTATCAGTGTGCTTTACCTATAAATGAGCAATTAAAAAGTATTATAATCAAATAACTGTTGTCAGTAATTTCACTGTAGATGTGTCTTTGCCTGATTATAGCTAATTATTATCCCAGTGTCAGACTTTGCCTCTTCATTTTACTTTCATTGGCCTTGTCATTTTCTAGCTGTATTTGTAGGTTCTGACTCAACTTGTATTAAGCTCAATTTTCTAGTAGATCTGTACAATAAACCTTGTAACACTTTGAAAGAATTCTGGTCTTGCCTATGATTTGGACAGTTAGGCAGATGAATTTTTTGCCAGAGCAGATGACAGTATAGGATCAGGGCCATACTCTGCATTGTACACGCAGGGCATTGGAAAATGATTCTACCTCAAACAATGAAACAGTTACAGTATGAAAAAGGCTCTGTAGGGGTTTCATTGTCTGCTTAACTGCAGATTGATGTGTTCAAATACTGCTAGGATTTTCATGGCTAGATGCAAAAAAGGCATCATTAGAATAAAAAATATTCAATGGGAATTTTACTTAGAATTAAATTAGTTAACAATTTTGATGCCAGAATGAAAGACAAAGTGTAAATTGAAGATAGGATAAAATTCCATCCCCCCTGTGTCTTATGCTTTTAAGAAGATACTGTTTATTTAAATCCTGTTTCATTTTCCTCTCTGTCTCATGAACAAGATTTTGCTATAGGTCAAAGCTTACAGCTTGAGAAACAAGAAAATCAAAGACCTAATCATATATGAGACCCTTTTAGTGCCATTTCTCATTTAGCTATTTGCTCTGCTAGCATTTACCATTGTTGTAAGCTTAGCCTTTGTTTTGGGAAAGACTCATTTGCTTCCTCAGGGTTTCTTTGTGCCCTTTTAATTCGGTGGATGTCTTTATAGAGAAAACAAAAAATAATAATCTGTCGACCACACTGTGTACACTGTTTTTTAAAGAAAGTGGAATTTTAATGGGTATTGGGATTGTTTGCTTTATCCTGTACTTTGATGTAAACGAAGAGCATCTCAAAATGCATGTTTGCAAAGCTATTCCAAATATGAAATGACAATATTTGGCTTAACTGACAGTGTTTCACCACTTGTTGTGTATCAGTCACCTTCTGGATACTGCTATAAGAATCCAATAAAAACAGTTTCACAAGATGGTTCTCAGTGTCTCTGCTAGTGTTTGCCTAGAGACAATCCAAACTGGCTGATTTAATTCTCCTGCCTTGATGTTACTCCAAAATACAGTCTTTGCTGATGAGGACTGGCTAAACATTTTCCTTAGAACTATTTGTAACAAGTTTGATTTTCTGGTACTAATTTGTCTGAAAGCTACCCACCTTCCCTATAAGATAAATTATTTTCTATGGGTAAATAAGACTGACTAGTCATCCAGAACTGCTTTTTGAAGTGTTATTTTCCATTGAGTTATGTTCTTTTTTTATTTATTTAATTTGGAGTAATAAAATAATTTCCCCTGAAATTCAATACTAGTGAAGCCTTTTCAGCATAATGGCTATGATTTTATGTCAGTGGTTTATGTGAGAGTAGAATTGGGCTATTAGTTTTCTCTTTGCCAAGATAAATGCTCTGCTTTAAGGGCTCTGATGAATATAGGGAATAACTGATAGCATCGGAAGAATAACAGAATTTTCAGGGAAGAAAGAAAAAGTGTTTTATGAGAATCTCAAGGAAAAACTTGATAAATATTAATAACTACTGTCAATAGAAATTCTTAATGCTCATTCAGTTTGTTGTTGCTGTATTTACAAAGTTTTATTATTAAATCTGATAAACTCCCATTGACTTGATGAGGATTTCACATGCAGTTTATTGGGGAAAAATGATCAGGACTGGTGTGGGGGGGGAGCTGTCACATAAGTTGCATTTTTTTCCTTACACTCTGAGCACTGAAGCCACAAAGAAGTGATCCAATGCCAAAACTAATGCAGCTATTATAAAGGCTAGCTCCCTCGGTCACAGAAAGGCCTTTGCAGAGCTTCAGCATGTCCTCCCATGATGTAAACCTTCCTCAAACTGTTCAACACAAAAAGTTTATATATACAGTACTTTTTGTTGATTTAAAATTTAACTTGCCAGGAACTGCAATCCAGTATTTTCACTGTAATAGTTGTGTTTTTCTAAACTCATATGCCTCATTGAAAGTTAAGTGAAACAGGAATAAATGGCTTTGTCAACTCTACAATCCTTAAGTAAGTTTAATGCTCACTACTACCATTGGTATTCAATATCACTAGATATTTTACCTTGAATAATCACTGATGGACATTGATTTTGTCTTTGCTCTTCACAGCACAGCAAAATTAATGTGAAAGTCAGAGTTAAATGAGTCCCAGTGGTGTCCTGCACTCTGCTGAGAGTACATTTCAGATACCTAATAACTGGCAACCAGCTCAAACCTACAGTATCTTGTATTGCAACAATTAATGGATATGAATAGTCCTCAGAGGGGGAATCCGGGTTACCTTTGTATAAACTTTCGAGGTTAAACTCATGAAGCAGACAATGAGGTTAATGTATGGTGCTGTTTGAACTGATTAATTCTATTCTTTATATTCAATTAAAAACTTTCACATTTTTGTCTTAATTTCTGAAAATTGAGTCACTTCTAAAGTGTTAAGAATTTAAATTATTCTCAAGTTTATCTACTCAATGGTCTAGTTTTCTAATATTAGTGAAGGGGTTGGTAAAGCTATATTTGCTCCTCTTTTTTATCTGTCTAGAATGTACAAGCTTCATTTAGGTCATAATTGCATCAAGCAGCACAAAATCCATGGTGGCTACAAGTCCAGGGTTAGATATGTGGATTATGGTAGTCAAAGGCAATATGAAAAGTAAACATTTAACTCAGGAAAGCATCTGGTTAACAGCTTTGAAGCCAAAGTTTGTGGTATGTATTATGTACATTATGGAACATTTGCTTCTCTGCTCTAGTGGTGGATGGTTTGGCATTATGTCAACTGCAGGTTTCCTAAGAACAGACCAAAATGCCTCAGGGCAACCAGAGAGCAGCAATCCTTGTAGTACTCTTACAACTGCTTTGTAAAGAGCACTGTGTTGTCAAGTGCTAATTAATATTCTGAGATGGGTACAGAGGGGTACATTGTGCGGAGCAGCCTCGTGGCTACACAAATACTCTAGGAAGTGGTGAAAGAGTAGAAAGGCTGCTTAGGAATGATTCTCAGTATTGCCAGCTACAACAGGTCAAAAATTTTATGTCATCTCCCCAAAGATTGTGAAATTTAGAAAGAAGACAGACAGAATGGTTTAGATTTTCAGACTCTACTCTACTTTTGGTTTGGTTTGGTTTTTTATATAGATATTTCTTTCCTGAAAATATATGGTAATTTCCACCCATACAGTTGATTTTTTGGGGTATACAAAAGTGCATACTAAAGTACATTTCTTTGGCTTCACAGTCCACACAGCAAAGACTGCACCATGAAGAGAAGTTGGTTGGAACTGGGAAGAAGACAATAGAAGTGAAAAATAAAAAGGAAGAAAGGTTACAGGGTTTGATACTGCAGCTCTTGCAGTAGGTAGTCTCTGATTCTGCTTTTCCTACCTTTGTGGTGTTCAGCAATCTTCTTTGCTACTATCAAAGGTTCAGTCCTTATACAGAAGCAGTGGCTCAGGATGGAGCAAGGATTCTTGCACGGACTTTTATGCAACACAGAAGGCAACCTTTGTTCTGAGAGGGAAACCTCTTTTGCAGAAAAAAAAAATCATTTCATTGAAAGAATCCACAGACATTTTCAGCTTCTGACAAATTTTTTGTAGCCTTGATTAAAAAGTTTATTGGTCCTAAAAAATTAGTGCATTTCAGTGTGAGATCATCAAGACATGCCACTGCAGAAAATATCCTGCCTGCCAGAAGCACAATGAGCATTAAAGAGAATACATGGAATAAAAACTCTGGTTTCAAGCTCAGTTTTCTTGACGACTTCCTTCTTTGGCAGAAGCTAATATGAGAAGACAGGACAGTTCTGATATTTCTGTCACTGATTACTGCTTGCTGCCTGCACAGAGTACGGAGAACTTAGTTTTCAAACTTCTCTACAAGTACATGTTTGGAAAGTTAGTGATATGTGCAAAGAACATTTTTTCAATTAGCATTGCCCATTAGCTGAGTGAGTATGAAGGGCTGATATTTTCACCCCTGAATTAGCAGGTACACATATGGAATTTGGGCTATAAATCATTACTTAATAATTCACTAGAAAATAAATATGACATAAAAGATAATTAGAGATTTGTACCACTCTTGCATTCACCTTAATTATGAATGAAGGATATTTGGCATTGTCTGCAGGACTGTTAAATGTTATATTGAGATGGGTCTGGAAAAGCAAGATACAGTAAAGTCATTTTATGAAAGAATATAGCTTCTGGCCCAGTGGCTCTTGCACATCATTGCAGGAGTGGTATCCAACAGTTACGATCTTAAAATCTAAATGCAATGTGCTGGAACAAGAATGGTGAACAGGTTTGTTTTGCTATTTTAGTAATGACCTGTTGCCTGGCTCACAGAAACACATATGCCAGCCAATTTCATTGCAACAAAATTAATATTATGTCTGCACGCTGTAATAATAGTTAACTTTGGCAGAGCAGAAACAGTTGGATATAGTTTTCTCTTCTAGGATTTTCTGGAGATACCTGAAGGTGTAATGTGTGCTGATCATTTAAACTCACAATGGACTGAATACTATGCTGTAACATAAACAACTACATTATGAAACACAGCTTCTTTCTTTGCCTAGGCTTTGTTAACTTTAAAACAGGGACAGACTTTTAATCTGCTCTGTTCTGTGCGCTGCAGTTAAGAAGGCAGAATTCCCCTAGCATAGTAAATGGTGTATATAAAAGCATTAGAGTTGCCTATGTATTACACTTTTTCTGTTGCTGATCACAACCTCTCCCAGAGTAGATATGCAGGACATGTGTTAACAAACCCAACAGGCATGTTGTACCTCAACATGTAATGATGGTGGAATGACTGAAGACTTAGTGCCTGAAGAAATTAGATCAGCCTTCAAACTGTCTTCTCTTTCAAAACCTAAATGAGCCCTACCTAATCAAGGGATCAGGGTCTACAAAGGAATATAGGTGTCAAGAAGCTGGCTGGTATGTAGCAAGATCTCCAAATGTTCTGGTCTAGTTTAAATAGACTGCTGTGAACATGCCCATTTCATACAGAATTCAACACTGCCTTATCCAGGATAGACAGAAAAAAAAAAAAAAAAAAAAAGGTTTATCTTCAGCTGTCTCTACACATCCTGTAAACAGAGCTGTGAGGTGCAGGAAATAAAATGCTCTTTCTGCTATAGGTCTGTGTTCAGTAATACATTTCTTGCTTTACTTTAGTTTGGGAGACCTAGTACTCAGAAAGCTGTTTCTTTAGCTCTGTATGTTTATGGCCAAGCTCCTCCAATTGTAACATTTCTGAAAATATAACTTCTAAAAAGTACCTGTCTTTTCAGATACTGTCTACTTCAGTAAAGGGACAGAACTTTGAAGTGAGCCTAATGAATGGAGAAACATTGGCAGATTCAAAGATCTAGAATGTTATATTTTAACATTTGCTGCACCTGCCAAGCCCACCAAACCCATCTCTTGCCCATCTGCATAGCCCACTGAACTCTGGTTTATCTGCAGTTTTCCTAAAAACTTTGGACTAGACCCAAACAGACCGAATTAGAGTGTATCAGCCTGGAACAAAGACAATCCAGTCCATCATCTAAGAAGATTAAGAAGAGCCTTTCTACTGGCTGAAGATGAAGACTTTTCTGATAATTTTGACAGTACAGAGGCAGTGTGATGCCCTGCCCAGTATGAACCAGTACCAATTACTGCTTTACCTCCAACATCCAGAAGGATTGAATGCAGATATCATTCTTTAAAACGCATTATTTCTGTCAGGCTTTGATGAATTTATTTTTTCCTGGTATTTTTTTATTTATATATTTATTACTGAGGCTCTATGTCTAGTCGTCTTTGAGATGGCACAGAAAAACTGGGTAAGAAAAAAAAAAAATGAGTGCCCTGTCAAAGACATGTTGGCAGCTGCTTTCAGAGCATCCGTTGATGGTTCTGTGAAGATGTCAAGTAAGAGTAGTGGCAGGTTTGAGAAGTGGCAGTTCTGCTTGTCAGGGCAGATATTGTGCTTACGAGTGATAGAAATGATGACAATATGCTTAGCACACTACTGGATATCATAATGGAGGTAGTGGACAACCCCTAGTAATTGAAGACATAGCTTCCTATATTCATTAATACATCTACAACTCAAAACACAAGTAGATATTTTATTCTTGTGAGAGAATAAGTACTACTTTCATTATAAGAGGTGGAAATACTTTTAAAAATTGAGTAACAGTTGTTTGCTGAGGCAAACTATATTCATAGAGGCAAGTAAACTAAAGCTCCAGCTCAGTTTTCACTGCAGTTACAAATATACTACTAATGTATTTTTGACTCTGCAAACTTCTAAGTCTATATTATAACAGTTGGGAAGTAGGAATAGCAGAATGTCACAAGAACCTAATCACCAATAGGCTCTCAATAGATATTGAGAGCAATAGGTCTCAATTTATGCAAGGTTCTTAACCATTCATATTAATTGTAAGCATGTTAGTAGTCCCACAGTTTTCATCTGGTGTTTACCATTAAGCACTTAAATATCTTGCAACATCAAGGTTTCAAGAGAGTTCTATTGAGTTAAAAAAACTCAGTTATGATCTCAGACTTTAATGTTCTTTCTAAATCCAACTGGATTTATAATCATTTTGAATTTTTTTCCCCTCATTGCAAGTGAAATATCAAAGTTATTAAAAAAAAAAATCTTTTTGAAAGAGATCTAGGCATACACAGTCTATTTGAGATGTAGACTGAATGTATGATCTTGCTTCTTCCATTTGCTACTCCTGGCTCCCACAAGATGCTGCTGGTTCATACCAATCCTTAAGAATCTGCTCTTGGGTTTTCCTCATGTTACTTGGTTTTCACTGTGGCACAGAAAGATTTCACGTCTTTGTCCTTTTTCCATCCAAGATCAGATGAATGCTGTGCTTACAGTGGCTGTTTTCTTTTAACATCTTTGTAGTTCTGACATTTTCACATTGAGCTTCACAAAATAAGGGGTGGAAGGCCCTGAGCATTTGCACATCTGTAGTCAGCATATAATTACTGCATTTGTGTGTTTGTGTGAGTGCATCTACACTTGTCAGTAACTAGAAAATCCAAAAGTCCTCACACCTATGCTCTGCAGGGCTTCTACCAGCCATTAGAGCAGATGGCTTACCTTGTGGATTTATTACTCCACCCTTGATCCAGTCCTTCCTTCTTCCTTCCTATCTGCAGTTGTCAGATAAGGCTTCTGAACAAAATGCAAGGTGAAAAGGAAAAGTAGGTAGTACAGGTAAGGACCTGAGGAAAAAAAAATATATTGGAGAAAATAAGGCTTATTGGGGGTTTATTTGTGTAAAGTATGTGTTCCAAGTATGAAATAATGTGAGAAATACACCCTGCATCACAACTTTCTTATAATTGATTAATATTTAACATGTTTCTTCCAAAGCAGCCAATTTACCTTGAAACCCTAGTGGAGGTGACACTCTTTATGTGCTGTGTGGGTGTCCTACTCCTGCCCACATAGGAGTAGATACTGTCAGTTCTTTTAGTTGGCTGCAAGCAGAGCTTCAGCATCTTAGAATACAGACAATATAGGCCTGATTATATCACTCCTCTTTGTACTTTGTGGATGAGCATTTGTTTTCTCTTTTAAGGGCTGTATTCACACTTTGGTTATACATGCTATTTGTCATGTACATGCACATATACCTGACTTTGGATATAGGACTCTGAATGTACTTTAAATGCAGTGATGAATGCTCCAAAAGTATTTTGGCTTATAGGTTTTCCCTTGGAGTAAGTCATGTGCAGGGCAAAATACTCAGATGAGCCACCCATGCCTCAGATTAATGGGCCAGATTGCAGTTCCCTCACTGGCACTGATGAGCAGTTATTTGTGTGAGCAATTCTGTTGTCTAAGGTTCCTAATTGTACCAACATCACATCTCTAAGTCTGACAACCACCACCTGTGGGCCTCTTCTGTGGCTTTACATATTCTTATCCTTTCTGCATTCTCACCCTGTCCCAGACTTCCTCAGTACCCCTACTTATCTTTATGAACATTGCTTACACATAGATGATCCTGGGCAGACTTACCATCAAGAACCATTTTCAGGGTGCCTGCTTTCTAGGGAAAGTCTGATGGCAGTCTCAGCTACAGGCACCCCAACCTTACAACTTTCACTTGACTTTATGTCCCCTTTCTTGAATTTATCCTATTTATCTTTGCATGGTGCTATATTTTCTCTTCAGCTGTGCTGCCAGTTTTGTTCTCAATGTATCAGTGTATCAAACAGCAGAGGTAGAAAGATCATCCCTAAAATGAACATGGTATTCTGGAAGGAGCTAGATGTGCATTGTTCAGCATTCTCTGTAAATAATTTCTTTCTGATTTTCTTTATTTTGCTTTGCTACTGTTTGGGGTTTTTTTTTGTTGTTTGTTTGTTTTCTCTTTTCTGCTTTCTGTCCACAGTCCTTTGATATTATATTTCACATCGTATGATCCTCGCAGTTTCTGACATAAAATAATAAAATAGGACATTAGTCGTCACGGCAGACAGCCTTCAATTTCTTTCAGTAAGCTAATTCCCTGTGTTCCTGACAGTGGCCTGCAGAAACAGCTGCAGTATATATTCTTTACAGGCAGAGCATATGCTCATATATGTAACAAGCAGCTTTCCTTTTATATTTCCTCTAGCATTGTGCTGTGCATTTGCAACAAGTGTAGAAGGATGATGAGAAAACCCATTCTCTATGAAGTGCTGAAACACAATAGAAGTAACTATCAGGTTTGCCATCAGAAAGAAAGGGCTGCCAAAAAGACTAGGACAGAAAATGATCTCCGGAATGACTTTTCCATTTCTGCTTTGCTAAAAATGATGCACAGTTACTGCTTAGTCTTAGCTTATGATCTCTTGCCAGTACCAGCTGATTTTCTGAAATGGAGGATAAGGGATGCTGACAACTGTGCCCTGTACAGGAGCTGCCAAACTGCAGCACAATCTTGTCAGACTGCCATGTGGCTTTAGGCCAAACAAGATATTGATGACACATATAATGAGATACTAAAAGAAATAGCATGTATCATAGATTCTAAGGAGAACTGGCAGGGCATAGGGATGGCCTTATGTTCCTAAACACAGTATAGTGTAGTACTAGAAGGCTAGTTCTTTATTATAACTGCATTTCTGAACCTCAAAGGGAAAAAAAACCCCAACAAACAACCAAACATAAAATGTAGTACCCCTGGTAAAATGAAAGGAAGACTGAGTCACACAAGGGTGATCATAGAATCACTTAGATCAGACAACACCTTCAAGATCATCCAGTCCAACTGTTAACCCACCACTGCCACATCACCACTAAGCACACATCTACAGTTCTTGTGAATACACCAAAGGGACAAGTGACTCCACCTCTTCCTTGGGCAGCCTGTTCCAATATCGACATCCAATCAAGCTAATATCCAATCTAAACTTCCCTTGGCACATTTTGAGCTTGTTTCCTCTTGTCCTACTACTTGTTACTAGGAAGAAGATACTAGAAACTCTTTTCAGGTAGTTGTAGAGATCAGTATTCCCCCTGAGACTCATTTTCTCCATGTTAAACAATATAATTTCCTTCAGACACCCCTCATAAGTCTTGGTTTCTAGACCCTTCACCAGCTTTGTTGCCCTTCTTTGAACACATTCCAGTACCTTACTGACCTTCGTGTAGTGAGGAGCCCAAAACTGAACAGAATATTTGAGATGCAGCCGCACAAGTGCTGAGTACCTGCTGCAATGACACCTGACTATGGTTTGCAATTAGAGAAAAACTGACAATGGAAAAACAAAGGTGTAGATGGAACCAAGGAAAAGGTACAGAACAATGACAAAGCATCAAGAGTATGGACTCACATTTGGGGGTTAAAGGAAAAAAGGGGGAAACAGAAATTGCTGTGCTACAGCAGATGCAGCAATCTAACTTAACCAGTGCTACAAGGAAAAAAGGAACAGATTTAGTTCAGTCAATTAAGAAGACAAAAAAATCATGCAAATGCTATCAGGTCTTGTAAGATGTTCATCTTTATCTAAGTTAGATAAAGAATGTATTGAACTCCTGACAGATGGTCTGAAGAGGAATCTGAGAAAGTGCTTGAGAAGTGAAAAGACACTGGAAGTGTGATGTTGTCCTTGAAAAAAAGCCAAAACAAAACACAAAAGCTCTATAGTTCCATTTTCTCTGTTTATATTCAATCTATATTTGGTCAACTGCATTTGCAATTAGACTAACTTGGAATCCTGCTCTGTGGCCAGATGTAAACAAGAGTCTTTCTAGTTGCTGCAACCCTTGCTGTAGAAATAGTCAGAGCCTTTCTGTCTCATCATGAGAAATGCCTTTTGACAGTTTATGTCAGTATGGCAGGGTTCTGAGACAACATGTTTAATTTAATACCTTTGCTCTTTAGGTCTTTACTGTTAGGACATTCCAGCAATATGCTTCCCTGGAGTGTTTTAATTCCTTACTGTCTCAAAGTCTGAATTTCTGCCTAGAAATTTATCTCTGAAACTTTACTATCTCCAGGGAGATCTACAAGAATTGTACATGTACTACTAGTGTTGTAACCCCTCTGGTATAAGAGACTGAATTGACTGTATTGCAGCTCCTTCCAACAGAGAAAAAAAAAAAAAAAAAAAAAGAGAAACTCTGGCTGTATCTTCATTGGCAGTGGAACAGAAGCCTTGGCAATGCTACTCAATCCAATGGGAAATTCTCATGAAGGGAGCACTCATCCATTATTGCTGAGTTTGTTTGAACTGGAAAGAGGCTTGTAAATGCCATAGATTTCTTTCTGCTTTCAGTAGTCCATCCAATTAAACTTCTCTTAGACATCTTACACATATGCCAGAAGATCCCAAAATAATCCAGTCTAGTTTCTTCTGTAATGCTTGTTATGATCTCCCTGCTTCAAAAAGTCTGTACTGAATCTGGTAGGAGGAAATGGCTTCAGAAAGCATGCTAGAGTTTCTGTTCTGCACAGAACACAGCCATGAGCAGATCTAGAATTTTATTCTCAAGTAGTTTATTGACAAAGCAAACATCTCTCTTGGCCTGGTTTGAGTTATCTACAGATGTCATGAGCTCCTTTCTTTATAATGCTGTATTGCTGGCCATGGCTTAATTCAGATTATATCTTTTATTTATGAATAAGCATTCCCATCAAAAGTGCCAGGTTATGAGTCCTCTGACTTGGGCTAGGTATGTTTGGTAAGGTGCCATATCTATAATGAATGTAAGCAAATACCTCTCCCCTTTCTGCATAATCTACATTTCATCCTAACTAGGATCCACATGCTTTTGTGATCTTTCTTGAAAAACCATTAAAATATGGTGTCATCAGTAACTGTGAAAATCTACATCAATGGGTGCATTACCCCTACATTTATACTGTGCTCATGCTACAGCATTTTTCCTTCAGTAGGTTGACCTTGAGGTGGCAATTCAGAGCTGACAACAGGCATAGAATTTAAGACTTAACGGAGAACTATAAGGCTCATAGGTCTTGTTCTGCATAGAAAAAAAAATATGTCTGAACAGGATCAGTTAGTCCAGTTTGTTGGAACAGTGACCCCCATCCCTTCTTTACAACCTCTTCTTTGTTTTAGATTCCCTGTTTACCTTTCTTCAGAGTGGTTTTGAATTTCCCTTTTCACACACACAAACACCCACACACTTTTTAATCTGGAAACAAGCAGAAATAATTTACACATCTTATGAATTATACATATTACCTCTTTTATTCCTTTTGTCCCTTATGCATTTGAAATTCTCTATGTATAAGAGAGGTTATGGAGGTACAGAAAGCTGTTTGTGCTGTTTCACATCGTACAATGGCTTCAAAATCGCCTCATGTTTTTTACAATAAGCCTTATGCCCTAACAATGGATTCCTTGATAAGGATCTATGCATGCAGTTGGAGGTGGTATTCTTACTGTGGTTAAGCAGTTACTGCATCCAGCTGATCACTACTGCTCTTTTCCTCCAGTGGTTGTATTCCTTTGGTATTAATTAACCATGCCTAACAACGAGATATTTAACCTGGTTCATTTCTGCACAAGTAGGTTAGGGGAAATGTTTATGTATGTAAACCATCTAGTATAAGAGGTGCCATTTTCCAAGAGAGAGAGTGAAGAATATAGGTGGTAGATTAAGATGATGAGCAGCAGAAGATGATGACTGGGGTAAGCTCTAGATGAAACAGACACATCTGGCTACTGCCTAAACTACCAGAGCAGTTTGTTCTCTGTGGCAGAATTCTTGTGTTTTCAATTTCTCTTTTGTGTCATCTCATGGAAGGAAGCATTAAAGGAGCTTCCTGGTAAGTCTGACGTAGACTTTGAGCAAAACATAAACTGCCAGAATCAGAAAAATGTACACTGAGAGATCTCTGGATGTTACTTGTTCCAACCTCCTGCCTGGTGCAGGACTATTAATAAGGTCCCCTAATAAGTGTCAGGAGAGCTGCAGGTTTTTCTGACCAAGCCTTGAAAGCCTCCACAGATGATGATTCTTCTTTATCTCTGGATAACTTGTTCCAGTGTTGCAGTACCCTCAAAGTGAGGAAATGTTATCACATCTTCATCTGGAGCCTCTCAGGCTGCACTTTGTGGTTGTTGCCCCTTGTTTTGCCATCTGGCACTAGTGAGGTTTGGCTCCATTGTAGTTGCAATTTCCTTTGAAATGTAGGCTGCTATTAGATTGCCCTTTAGCCTTCTCTTCCTTGAACTAAACAAGCTCAGCTGCCTGAGTCTCTGCTTCTATAGGTCTTATGTCAGAGGTAATTTTAGTAATTTTCTGTGTTTCTCCAAAGTTCCTTAACAAGTTTCTTGAACTGGGCAGCATTTCAAAATCTGTCCTTCCACAATTGGACACACTGCTTCAGGTGTTCTTCCCAAGCAGAAGGGAATAATCACTTCAGTCCTTCTGCTGGCCATGCTTCTGCTTATAAAACCTTCTGTGCAGCTTGACACATCTGCAGCGAGAGCACAGTATTGGTTTGCATTCTGTCTGGTACTATGACCCTAGTCCGTTTAGAAAGGTTTTTCCTCAGCCACTTGGTTCCCAGCCTCTAATGAGGCAGGTGCAAAATAGGATGATTCTGCAGGTGCAGAATTTTGCATTTCTTGAACTTGATGAGGTTTCTGTTGGTTTCATAATCAGTTTTTCTAAGGTCACTCTAAATTGGAAGTCTGATGTTTTGCATGCCACTCAACTTCTCCAGTTTAGCATCATCTACAACTGATTATTATCCTTTGAACCCAGCAGTCCAGAGAGTATTCAAGCAGTCTAAAGTTGATTAGTCCGGTTCATACCAAAATACATGAAAATACAAAAAAATACTGAATAAATTATTTGTATTAACAGAGCATGGCAGAGTTGCCTGATATTCTGTTTTCTGTGAATTCCAGCTTTTAAGTCTACCTTTACCATCTAATCTAGTGCTTAATAATTAGCACATCTATGACCTCTCCTATTGTTAATGTTATTTAAACAATAAAGATTACTGAATTTCATTTCCCTTCTTTTCCATAGCTCCTAAAAATATGAATTCAAACTTTGTTTTACTGTTTGGGATTTCTCCTTTCCATAAAGATCTACATTTAATACACAAAAGTAGTTTTTCACTTTGTCACAGTGATCCGGCTAAGAACTTCACAAAGAAAAGGATCTCCCTGGGGAACTAACTTTTGGCTGGATTGACAGACTCTCTATTAAAGACAGCAAAGAGGAAGTTTAAATTGGATTGGATTTTATGGAGCATTTAATAAGCTTCCATAATGACAGGATCCAGTTATGGGAGTAGAGACACCCAAGTCCGGGTTTAGGAGATTCAATGTGTGTCCAGCTGAAGCAAAACAACTTGTGATAGCAAACCCTTTATTCACAGCACTAGTAAATGTTGCCTTAGAATAATATTTTTAATTCCTGTTACCTAGTGCTCAGAGACTGCTAACAAACTGGAGAGGTTTTGAGGATGAGTAACAGAAGCTGTAAAGGGATTAACAAAGAAAGATATGAGCACTAAATATGCATTGCTTGGTCAAAGAATGACTAAGGAGGATATATTAATTATCTTTGAGTATTACATAGAAGTAGACTTCACAAAAGGAAAGCAATTGTTTAGCACTGTCACAAGGTATATAACTGGGATTAATGAGGTGAGATCTAACAAAGGAAAACATACACTCAGTATCTTCAAATAAGAGATTAGTTAAAAGAATAGTTTGTCATAGAATTAAAACAGTGGAATCTTACCTCTAGCATCAGAAGAGGGCAAGGTCAGAGGTAACAAAATGAATTTTCCCAAAACTGAATCTTTTAGATAAATTCAAGAGCCATGTATGCAACCTGTCTGAGAAATTAAGGATTATGAAAGTTTCATTATTATTTAAAGTTTCAATTTATTTTTTGATAAGAGGCTATGATAATAAAATGTTTAATCCTAAGAGGCTGATTCTATGTCTAAAGCATGTAAAGTATATCTGAAATGCATATATTATAAATACATTCATTACATCTCTAGTCTTAATAAAATGCTATTAAGACTATTGATTTAAAAGAAGGCTGTATTTGGCCTATTACAACTGTGTGTGAGATATATATATATATATATATATATAAAATTACAAAGGAAAGAAAAAGGAAAG